>LPNX010995548.1:287661-326505 GCA_001517045.1 Pseudotsuga menziesii | reverse complement strand
TATGCATAAGTATTTGCCAGTATGAATATTCCTTATGAAATGTTCTAACCATACAAATGCATTTGACTTGTAGGAAAGATTGCATACATAATCACCTACAAGCAAAGAAGAATGAATACTTGTTCCGAAGAACAAGTGACGACAGTTCAAAGATGAAAATAATATGACGAGTGCAGTGACATAATTGATGTAAAACCTTCCAACCACCAAGAAGAAAGGGAAAACTAGTTCAAGAAGAATTATGTCAGGGTGCAGTATCGAGACATGAAGAGAAGTTCATAGTTCCATCATGCAGTAGATGGAAATATCCTGGGATACAAAGCAATATTCGTAGCACAAGGCTTCTCACGAAAAGAAGACATAAACTAAGAAGAGATATTTACAGCCACTAGAAGTGAAGTCAGATGGCATGCATAATCATGTGTGCAAATGAAAGAAGGCCTTGTACGAGTTCAGAAGACACCCATGGGATAACACATACATGATGGGCTTGATGAATATCTTAACCTTTGCTACAAGGTTGATAGATGATGACAAGCTCACAGATGAGTGCGAGATGAACTTTGGAAAAAGTTCAAGATAGAGGATCTTGGTATCCAGTGATCCTAGATGGATACATAGAAGATTAGTAGCATAGGAAGCTACTTGTCACTCTGGTACAGAATGTTCAGTGCATAGAGTACAGAAGACGGAGGGAGTATGACGCTCTTCTTCAGAGGGAGTGACTTCAGAAGATCCTGAGGTTCAACATGGTACGACAGGATGGAAATATTACTGATGACTCTAGGATTTACTGAGAGTAAAGCGGATTCCAACATTTTGCTTCAAGGTTGAAGGCGGAAGACCAGTGATGCTCCTGTTATGTGTCGATGCACTACTTTCTAGGCGTGGAGGTGTGGACAAGGGAAGTATGAAGTAGAGATCTTGAATAGGTTCAGGATGATGGAATGCATGACCACTCCTATGGCATCGAACCTGAAGCTGTTAAGTGATGCTTCATCAGATACGGTTGATGCTACGATGTATTTTCAGATGATTGGGTCCTTGATGTACCTGAGACCAGATATTTGCTTTGCTATGAACACATTTAGACAGGTTCACCTGATGGTAGCAAAGCATGCAAGGGTACAGTTGATTATGGGCTCAAGCACGATGCGAATCAGAAGATTAACCTGGAGGGTTATGTTGATTCAGATTGGGCAGGCAATGCCATTGACAGGAAGAGTACTTCAGGATGTTTCTTCAGTATGGGATTAGGTGTGATCTCTTGGTTTAGCAGGAAGCAATCCTGTGTGGCACTGAGTACAGCAGAAGCAGAGTATGTCGCAGCTTGTTCAGCTAGTTGTGAGGCAGTATGGCTGCGGAAGCTACTGTCTAATATATTTGATCTCCAGTTGGATGCTACTTGTATACATTGTGACAACCAGAGTTGCGTGAAGTTGTCAGAGAATCCAGTGTTCCGTGACAAGTCGAAGCATATCGAGATCAAGTATCACTATATCATGGATATGGTGCAAAGAGGAGCAGTGAAGCTCCAGTATGTTGCGATGGAGGAACAGAGAGCTGATGTGTTGATGAAGCCATTAGCCAGAGTGAAGTTCGAGTACTTCAGGGAGAAGCTTGGTGTTCTCTAGATCGAGGTTTCCTCCAAGGGAAAGTGATGAGTCCCAAAGCTATTCTGACGAGCAATTCATATGTAAGGGATGAGCCATTCTATCATGGTGAGAGGATTGGTTCCTTCCATGTCAGATATGAGTGCTGAGATCCATAGCCATTCTGACGAGTAGGTCAGATATAAGGGCTGAGCCATTCTGTCATGGTGATAGGGTTGCTCCCTTCCATGATAGATATGAGTGCTGGCCATTCTGTCGAGTAGGACAGATGTAAGGGCAATTGCCATTCTAGGAATGGAGGCACCTGGTCAGTTACCAGGATCACTCAGTGTAGAACTGAGTAGCCATTCTGATGTGACAGAGGGATGTGTTCCCACTTGATCAGATGTAAGGGCTGAACCATTATGTCATGGCTAAAGGATTAAGTTCCTTCCATGTCATATGTGAGTGTTGGCCATTCCGACGAGCAAGTCGGATATAAGTGTTGTGCCATTCCGACATGGTGAGAGGATTGGTTCCTTCCATGGTTGGATGTAAGAGCTATGACATGGTGAGAGGATTGGTTCCTTCCATTTTTAGGTATATGTGGATGCCACATATAGTTTGAAAAAGGACCAGCTCTATGATGCCTCATCTAGTTTGAAAAAGGACTAGCTCTGGGAAGAATCATCTAGTTTGAAAAACGACTAGCTCTGTGTAGATGCCTCATCTACTTTGAAAAAGGACTAGCTCTTGGAATACTCATCTAGTTTGAAAAAGGACTAGCTCTGTGTAGATGCCTCATCTAGTTTGAAAAAGGACTAGCTCTGTGTAGATGCCTCATCTAGTTTGAAAAAGGACTAGCTCTGGGAAGACTCATCTAGTTTGAAAAAGGACTAGCTCTGTGTAGATTCCTCGTCTAGTTTGAAAAAGGACTAGCTTTGGGAAGACTCATCTAGTTTGAAAAAGGACTAGCTCTGTGTAGATGCCTCGTCTAGTTTGAAAAGGACTAGCTCTGGGAACACTCATCTAGTTTGAAAAAGGACTAGCTCTGTGTAGCTGCCTCATCTGGTATGAAAAAGGACCAGCTCTGAGATGATACATCTAGTATGAAAAAGGAATGGCTCTGTAGAACTTCCTGTGACGAGAAGAATCATGAGATAGCACCAGTGATGATCCAGATCAAGTGATGATCCAGATCCAGTAATGATGATCTAGCAGTAATGATCCAGATCCAATGATGATAGCCAATGATGATCCAAATTAAGTGATGATCCAGATCCAGTGATGATGTTCTATGATGATCCAGATCGAGAGATGATCCATATCCGATAATGAATATGACTTAAAGATGAAGATGACTTGAAGACGAAGATGACTTGAAGACGAAGATGACTTGAAGACAAATATGATCCAGCTGATACAAAGAAGAAGACCAATGCTGAAAATTGTGTCGAAAGAATACCTTCCTAGTTAAGAGGGAGTGTTGATGTATATGTAACTTCAGAATGTATTCATCTATGTATCTTATGTATTGTAACCCGATGTTTATTCCAGGATGTTTCTATTATGTATTTGAGTCATGTTGTCTTGCCCCGATGTTCCGATCGGGAGTATCAATAATGTAAACAAGTCATGTCAAGTCATTGTTAAAGTCCCCACAGTTTCAGGGCACTTGGGTTATTATACACTCATAGAGATGTAGGCTCTAGTAAGTAATTGTTAAGTTAGGCCGACATGATTGAGTGCACTTCAAGTGAATGAAAGAATATAAATAGAGAGTGAGACTCTCTGTTTATCACACACATCATTCACTCACTCAAGTGTGGTGCATTAGTGAGGAAGGAAATATACTGGGACTAGATAGAAGAAGAAGATTACTGCTGTTGGGAGATCTCTTACTGTTTTGGTGCTAATTCTATCTCTAAGGAAGTTGCGGGGTTTTCTCCTTTATGGTTTCCCCAAGGAAAATCTCTTTGTGTCTCTTATCTCTTGTGATGTGCTTATGTTTTATTGTTGTGCTTGTTATTCTCTCAGTGAAAAGATCCTAAGATCATAATGCTAGCTTATATGATGAAAAACTAACAATATATCATCAACAATTGGCTTACGTGAAATATACAAAATAAATCATCATGTTTATATGCAGTGGGGTCTTTGACCCAATATAAAATAAAACATCAATATAATCATCATGATCAATAGGCCTATGCCTAAAAATGGTAGGTCCGAAATTCGGGACATTACACTTTTACATAAAGCAGCCAGCATTTACCCTAGAAATGAACTTTGACATACTAAGAACTCATACCTGTAATTTATCTTCCTGAAGCTCCTTTAATGGTTGAACCTGCACACTTTTTAAATAACCAGCATTATCAATTTAGGACAAATCTGACCTCTGATTTTGATGACCAAATCACTTAGGAACTACCATGTTCCTCCCAACCATGACCCAAAACCATTCCTGTTTCTAATCTAGATCCCCCCGAGATAGAATCCAACATGAAAGTATCTTAGAGCTCCTAAGGTAGCTTTTCCTAACTGGTAATCAGTTCTGAATCAATCCTCTTTTCCTTGCAGGAAAGTTCTCCAAGAAAACACTTAAGAGCAAAAATAGGAAGAATAATAATTCTCCTAGATGAAAATCATAACCCCAAGCCTTTGCTTGGCTTGAGTCTTTATAGACAGACTTTTCAGTCAAAGGGGCAGTTAAACCAATAAATCCTTGATTTCTTGATTTAATCCTTTTTAATTTACTGGGGTAATTTTCAATCCTTAACCTAGGAACTTTTAACTAGTTCCTAGTTAGTCTTTCATAGATATTTCACTATTTATTAATCCTTTAATAATAAATAATAATTGGTGGAGCTTCTCTTCTTTCTTTATTCAATTATATAATTAATCATAATTAATTCTTTATACATACTATGTATAAAATACATAGTATTAAAATACTTGCTAACATTTGTCTTTGGGCATCATGTATTATGATCCCTAGACTTAACGACACTTCTTCATGAAGGTCAACTAGATAGATGGTTCAGGTCTACTAGGATAGCCAACTCTAAACATCCTTGGATGTTGGATTTCCCTCGTATAACATGGTAGCTCTTTAGTACTTGATGAGAATACAGAAATTTGAAATTTCATTTAATCACTTATAAATAAGTATGATGAAATCAATATTTTTCTCGAGTCGTTTTCACTCGAAAGTTATTAAATTCTTTTTAGTAACCGCTAGAAGAACCTAGGATGAGTGAAAACAAATTTAAACCTAGGATTTCATCTCTAAAGTTTGTTTCTATATTCATTCAATATTCAGAAATTAATACTATAAACTAGGTAAATCCAGACCTTCTATTTAATGATCAGATTTCAGATTATAGTAGATTTAATCATAGTAGTAAGTTTAAAGAAATAAATATACTAAATAGATACCTTAGGGTATTATTTACAAACATAACTACTATATATGTATGTATGTATGTATGTATGTATGTATGTACAGATAAGGCCATAACGTATAAACATATATGAAAACTATCTATACATTTAATTCTGAAATTAAATAACTCATCTAAGACCTTTCAAGGTATTCGATGATAAATATAAAATAATAATTAAACAATTCCATTTAAAATAAATATCATCATAAATATCCAAACAGAGAAGATATCGTGACCATCCATGTGGTCCAATACAAAATCTCTGTACTTCTAAAAGAAATACACATTGTTATTTAAACTATCTTAATCATATAATATTAAACAACTAATAATTAAAAACCCTTTTTATGCCAACAAAGGTCGCGACATCGAATCCCATGGATGTTCAAAACCCAAGGAAAAAACACTAATAACAACCATAGTATAATATAGTAAATAGAAATCCAAATCGTATAATCTTATGGCTGGTTCTCAAAACAAATAAAATCCATATCATAACGAATTGAACAGGAATCAATATTTTATATAAATCCATTGTTTATATCTCTACACAGGCCACGATATACACTAATCATGCGGGCTGAAATTTACAAACACATCAAATGCCATATAAATAACAAATAATATGCTAGCAATGAGGTTGTAAGACCCTAGCTACAGCACGGTCTCAGCCAATAAAATTTTTACTACGCAGTCCATTAAAATATAAACCTACTATAATCATTGGCCACCGTGGTTTTCCAACCCATGGATTTCCACAGTCCAATTTACATAAGACCGAATACCATAAACAAATAATATACAAGCTATCACAGCACTATGGGAAAGGCTCATACCATTTATGGCATGTCCTTTACCCACACTGTCAAAATATTAAAATGTCCAAGTTAATCAATGGAATTACACACAGAGCATCCGATTAAGCGAATGCCTCTACTTTTAAAACCCCAACTCCATTTAATTATAGTGCTCAATAAAAACACAGAAGGAAATCGTATACACAATATATCAAGTTAACCATTACCATTAGATAAAAACAATATATATATCTATTTACACAGAGATCCCAATTCTAGTACATAGTCACCATTAAAGGCCGAGAACTAGGTTTACACAGGCATGCCAATGGGCTATGGCACCATTGCAAGCAATGGTGCAGCCCATGGCTATAAAGCCCAAAACAAAAAATAACGATTTACATAAGTAATATGAAATTACATAGAGCTGAATGGCCTACGAATCGATTCATGGCATAACGCCCCAACTTTTAAAACCCAAGTCTGTAATCACAAGCCCAAAGGCTAAATCAAAATTGCTACAGCATAAAACCCCAACCAACAACTAGTCAAAACTTAGCTCTACCCACAGGGCTTAAAGGTGACAAGCATAAGCTTGAATAGTAGGCTTACCGTTGCCTCAATTGCAACACATTGGAGCTACAGCGACGTATGGAGCCACCCCACCATCGTTACCCTACCACCTGCAACCACAACTAAACATGATAGTGTTGAGAAGTTTAACTACGAAGGAGCCATGAAACCAAGCATAAAATGCAGTCATGAAACTAGAAGAAGCTTACCATGATTTGTATGGCATAGTCTCCTTCACCGCACAGAGCCGAGACCCCATTTATCCACAGACCCTAACGAAACGACCAAACTGAATCATGAGTCAATCCCTAAGCTTGGGGCTGCCATGATTACCAAGAACGTTAAATGCACCAGCCGGTAACCACTATCAAAATTCCAAACCCTCTCTTCCATAGTTCAACTTCATTGCATTATCGTGGGTTTCATTCACCATGCAAAATCTTAAACGTATGTAACATATGTTGTAACCATATGTTATATTTTTGCCACCCTACACTAGCATAGTCCTCCTATTGATACAAATTTTGTTAAAGCATGGTTTCATACATGGTATGCGCTAGTCCATAGGCGAGTCTAAAGGTTAGGTTTTTAGGACTTTTCTCCTTTTTGTCACAACTCTCAAGCATAAGAACCATAGCATACGAAGTATGCCATGGTAATGTATTTACCTATATTAGAATCAAGGTCTACTCTTGAGCCAATATAATAGCCTGCCAAATAAAAGAACATAAGAGATGTTAATAGGTATAATAAAAATATATATAATGTAAAAGGTATTAATGACATATAGACTAGTGAATTTAAAATATAACGAAGATTAATTAGTGTATAGAAAATATAGCCATAGTAGCTACATTGACGATAACGACACTTACCAAGTTATAAAACCAAGTCGATAAGTAGCATGACAACTAGCAACAGGTCCTCTAGGATCAAGATGATTAACACACTTTACACCAAATCCCGTCGCAAAGTAATGAACTGTATAAGTAAATAAAAGAGGTGCCTTAGTTCGATCGAACTAAGTAACCCTGTGTAACAAAGTAATACATTACCTCTCAGATTGTCATGGGAGAACAAGTCTTGCCACTCCACCACTTTGTTCCCATCAACAAAGTTAAGTTCGTTTTTATTAAATAAACAAAGTACACATGTGCAGGAGTAAAACAATGATCTATACAATTCATTAAATCATCGACGATAATAATTAAGATGTATAAATAGTTTAAATAATAGAATTAAGACATAAGAAGTAAACGAACTAATAATCACTGAATGGAAAAGAGATTAACAAGACAGTATGGGCAGTGTCTGAAGAGATCGAAAGTATAAGTAGCACATGTAATTCCGCACGAGTAATAATGATTCCATTTGGGGTAGTTTTCACTAGCCTATAAAAAAAAAATTCAATTTTTTGGGACATTAAAAGTGGTATTAGAGCCCAATGTTAATACTAAGAGACTTATGGACGCACCAGGCATTCACATAGAGAAAATAAAGTATGATAAGTAATTTTTGTTACTAACAGAAATTTTTGCTGATATTAAAAAATTGTGTTTCAGGAAAAATTTTACAACGCTATTCAGTTTATGAATACTGAGGAAGAAAACAGCCGACAGGAAGAAATGACCACCCTCACTCCGGAAGTGAACTTGGTGGTCGAGCTAAACTCTGATGTGCTGAAAACTTTGCACAGTCTTCAAGCTGAACTGAAAATTTTCAGAGAAGAGAGTCTAAATGAAAGAAAGGAACAGAAAGCTATAAATGAAGCATTATTGCATAACATGACAGGAGGGAGCCTGCAATGTAAACCCACCTAGTCCACCAACAGATCCAAAAGAAAACTGTACCATGAGTGGGCTAGCATCCCAGAGAAGCATAAAAAGAGGGTACACCTGAAGCAACTGGAGGAGATCATCAGTACAGTCCTGCTAGTGATCACTCACTTTCTCCATGGAGAAAGAGGCAAAGAAATGATAACAGTCTTCAAGGGGAGTTTTGAAAAATAAGAGCCCCGACCTATGAAGGTGAAGTAAATATGGGAGAAAAGGCTGAAGAATGGTTGCTGGGAATGAGTACCTATTTCTAGTTTCATAAATATTCAAGTGTGATGCAGGATAGTCTTGCAACAAGATGGTGGCGAGATTTAAAGCACACCAAGAAAGATGAGCTACAAGAAATAAGCTGGGAAAACTTCCGAAATATTTTCCAAGAAAAATACATGTCAGAAAGGTTCTTTGACCGCAAGGTAAAAGAGTTCCATGAACTGTGCATGGGGTCCATGACTATGGATGCATTTATAAACAGATTTCTAGATCTGTTGTATTATGTATCGTATATCAAAGAAGAGAAGGTGAAGATCCAGCAGTTCCTAGGATGTCTTCCTCTCATTTTTCAGGACATATTGAATTCGACATGCCAAAGACACTAGATACTGCACTACACAAGGACCGACTCTGTAATGAGCTTGGGTAGTTACAGCAAGAAAACTAGAATCGAAACAAAGAAAAGTATAGAGAATTTTTTGATAACCGCAAACCTGGGTCAAACCTGCAGCCTTATATAAAGCAAAATAACAGCTTTCAAGTGAACACGAAATTCAACAAAATTGGTACGAAGCCTTACATACTAGATCCTAATGGTAATAAGCAAGTGGCAACTGGAGCCAATGCAACCCCTTTACTGATTAAGTGTTGGAAGTGCAATGGGCCGCATTATGCCCAAGAATGTAAGAACAAGAACAATGGAGTCTTACAAAACCTGCAAGAAGAACCTATCATTGAGGATATAGTGGGAACCCCATGAATCTATGGACCATTAGATGGCCGACAGGTGGACCATCAAGCTACAATGGTTGAGATCAAAGGTAAGATCTTGAACACCTCTATTTCAATACTTATTGATCTCGGTGCTTTTCGGAGCTATGTTGCACCTAAGATTGTCGATTTATGCAAGTTAGGAAAAGTAAAGCATGTTAAACCTTGGCTGGTACAGTTAGCCACTGGTATGAAATAGAAGGTTTCAAAAATTGTTAAAGAAAGTGAAGTAAACCTAAATGGTTTCTTTACTAAGATAAACCTGAACATCTTACCTTTAGGATTGTATGATATTCTTATCGGCATGGACTGGTTGGAACAACACCATGTCATGCTCAATTATCTACACAATTCTATCTTGTGTACTGATAACCAAGGGAACCAAGTGAAGGTTTAAGGAATCCCAAAGAAATTTTATGTAAGACAAATCTCTGCCTTACAAGTGAAGAAGTGTATTAGGAAGGGTTGCAAGTTGTTTTTGGTGAACATTTGAGATATAGAGTCTGATAAAGAACAATGAATATAAGACTCCCTCGTTCTTGAAGAATTAAAGGATGTGTTTCCCAAGGAAATCCCTGGATTACCTCCAAAACGAGACCTAGATTTTTCCATCGAATTGACCCCAAGATCAGTTCCGACCTCCAAAGCCCCTTACCACATGAGTGCACCAGAATTGGTGGAACTCAAACTGCAGTTGCAGGAGTTAATAGAGAAAGGGTATATCCAACCCATTGTGTCCTCTTGGGGAGCACTGATTTTGTTCATAAAGAAGAAGGACAGTATGATGTGGATGTGCATTGATTACTGTCAGTTGAACAAACTAACTATAAAGAACCATTGCCCGCTCCCTAGGATCGATGATTTGTTCGACCACGTGGGAGGATCCAAAATCTTTTCGAATATTGACCTTCGATCCGGGTACCATCAAGTACGGATCCGAGATGAATATATTCTTAAGACCGCCTTTCGTACAAGGTATGGGCACTACAAGTTTGTAGTGATGTCGTTCAAGTTGACCAATGCACCCGCAAACTCTATGTGTATGATGAACAACATATTCAGTAAATATCTAAATATGTTTGTACTAGTCTTTAATAATGGCATTCTGGTTTATTCCAAGAATAAAGAGGAACACTAAGAACACCTTCGCATAGTACTTTGAGTGTTGAGAGAATACCAGCTCTACGCTAATTTTAGTAAATGTTATTTTTACAAACCACAAATACAGTACCTAGGGCACATCATATTTTCGAGGCAGGAATAGCTGTGGACTCAGAAAAGATTCAAGCTATAAAGGATTGGCCTACCCCGACTAGTGTCAGTAACATTAGGTCATTCTTGGGATTAGCCAGATATTATCAAAAGTTCATTGAGAACTTCCTGAGAATCACTTGCCCAATGACTGCTTTGCAGAAGAAAGCAAATAAGTTCATATGGACTGACAAGTGCGAAGGAAGTTTTCAAAAGCTTAAGCAGATTTTGATGACCGCACTAGTGTTGAAGATTGCAGATCTCGATGGGGATTTTGTCATATGCACGGATGCAATCAAGGAAGGACTTGGAGGATTCCTTTTGCAAAAAGATCATGCGATTTGTTATGAATCACAAAAATTAAAAAAGCATGAGAAGAATTATCCCACGCATGATCTTGAGCTAGCATCCATTATCCATGCTCTGAAGATGTGGAAGCACTACCTCATGGGAAGGAAGTTCCTTCTAAAGACTGAAAATTTTAGTCTAAAATATTTATTCGATCAACCCAATCTAATTGCGAGGCAAGCCAAATGGTTGGCTTTCCTGAGTGATTATCACTTTGAACTAAAGCATATTAAGGGAAAAGAGAACAAATTTATTGATGCTTTGAGTCGACGAACTCATATGATATATGAGGTGACCTTGATTCAAACTGATGTAGATTTGCATGAGAATATTAGAACAACCAACAAGGTTGACCCATTCTATGTGGAAATCCTTAAGAAGGTCAAAGAGGACCGATTGTTTCAACAACCAAAGGTATACAAGGTGGATGAATCCAAACTACTATGGTCGAAGGATAGATTGTATGTTCCAAATGGAGGGGACATTTGGTCCAGCATCCTCACAAAATTTCATAGGACACCTACTCGGGGCACCCAGGATATCAAAAGATGATATCTTCCATCAAGAGACACTATTTTTGGCCTAAGTTAAAGGCCTACATTGCAATGTTTATTGTGAAATGTCAAGAATGCCAGCTAGTTAAAGCTGAGCACCAGCATCCTTCAGTATTGCTACAGCCATTGCCCATTCCGGAATGGAAGTGGGAGGTTATCAGTATGGATTTTATTACTGGCTTACCAAAAAGCAAGAAGCAAAATGATTTCATCTTCGTAGTCATTGACAAGATGTCAAAGT
The DNA here is from genome assembly GCA_001517045.1 of Pseudotsuga menziesii. Classification (NCBI taxonomy): domain Eukaryota; kingdom Viridiplantae; phylum Streptophyta; class Pinopsida; order Pinales; family Pinaceae; genus Pseudotsuga; species Pseudotsuga menziesii. The sequence continues at coordinate 314,884 of LPNX010995548.1, read as the reverse complement.
CAGCACACTTCATCCCTACGAAATTGACCTACAAGGACATGAATATTGCTGATATCTTCCTAAAAGAGATATTTATATTGCATGGGATACCCAAATAAATTATCTCTGATTGAGATGTTAAGTTTATAGGAAACTTTTAGAGATCTTTATTCTCTGGATTAGAGACACAAATGAACTTTATCACTACTTATCACCTGTAGATGGACGAAAATACTAAAAGAGTAAACTAAATTGTTGAAGACATGCTTCGAATGTATGTCATGAACAACCCCACCAAGTCGGAGGACTATCTACACCTTGCAGACTTTTCATATAACAACAAATATCAGGCTTCTACCAAGATGAGTCCTTTCGAGGTACTCTATGGGCGGAAGTGTAGGACCCTAGTTACTTGGGACAATCCAGTGGATTGGCTCATGTTAGGGCCTGACCTGTTATTGGACTTGGAACAGTTAGTTACCAAGGTCTAGGGAAACCTTAAAGAGGCACAAGACCATCAAAAAAGTTATGCGGATAAGAAAATAAAAGATAAAGACTATCAAGTGGGTGAGCATGTATACTTGAAATTGAAAGCAAAATGGAGCTCGTTGAGCTTGGGTAGGTGTGGTGAGTTAGCACCTAGATTTTGTGGACCTTTTGCAATTATGGCCAAGAAAGGACTAGTGGCTTATGAACTAGCATTACCTGCACATGTAAGAGTTCATAATGTTTTCATTGCATTTTTGTTAAAGAAATATGTTCATGACACTAAGCATGTCATTTATTGGTCCTTATTACAAGTGGAACTTGAGGGGGAATTTTTTCCTGAGCCTTTGCATATATTGGACAAGAGAGAAGTGTAGCTTTGGAAGCGCATTATAGTCCAATTGAAAATGCATTGGAAGCACTTTTAGGTAGATGACGCTACCTGGGATAATGAGGCCACCATAAGAAAGGCTTACCCCTTTTTGTTTCATGATATCATTCAGAGTCCCTAGAACACTAGGGACGGTGTTGTATTAAGTGGGGAGGGATGTAATATCCCAAATTTTGGACCTACCATTTATAGGCATGAGCCTATTAATCATGATGATTATATTGATGTTTTATTTTTATATTGGTTCAAAGACCCCACTGCATATGAACATGATGATTTGCTTTGTATATTGTGTGTAAGATAATTTTTGATGATATATATGTTGGTTGTGTTGGGCATGGACCCTGAAGCACATGATTGACGAAATGTTTTGTGTTGGGCGTGGACCTTGAAGCACATGATAGATGAGATGTTTTGTGTTGAGCAAGAGTCTCTGGAGCACATGAGTACTTACATTTGTGTTGAGCATAAAGCTTTGAAACACATGAAAATATAATTGGAAATGTTGGGCATAATCTCTAGAGCATTCCATGTTGATGTTGAGCATAAGGTCTGGAGCATCGAATCCTTGTCCATTGTCTCCCTAGGTGTATCAAACAAGTACATCCTTGCATTTAGTGTTGAGCGAGAGCTCTGGAATTGCACTATATTTGTAAATCCATGTTATAAGTGTTGAGTATGGGCTCTGGTAAGCGCTAGGGGTTACTCAGAAGATTAAAATCACCTACCGAGTGAAAACGACTCGAGAATAATATTGATCTCATCATACTTATTTTTAAGTGATTAAATGAAATTTTGAATTTCTGTATTCTCATCAAGTACTGAAGAAATACCACGTTATACAAGGGAAATCCAACATGCAAGGATGTTTAGAGCTTACTAACCTAGTAGACATAATACATCTATCTACTTGACCTTCGTAAAGAAGTGTCATTAAGTCTAGGGATCATGATGCATGATGCCCGAAGACAAATGCTAACAAATATTTTAATACTATGTATTTTACACATAGTATGTATAAAGAATTAATTATGATTAATTATAGAATTGAATAAAGAAAGAAGAGAAGCTTGACCAATTATTATTTATTATTAAAGGATTTATAAATAGTGAAATATCTATGAAAGATTTACTAGGAACTAGTTAAAATTTCCTAGGTTAAGAATTGAAAATTACCCGAGTAAATTAAAAAATGTTAAATCAAGAAATCAAGGATTTCTTGATTTAACTGCCCCGTTGACTGAAAAGTCTGTCTATAAATACTCAATCCAAGCAAAGGCTTGGGGTTCTGATTTTTATCTAGGAGAATTATTATTCTTCTTGTTTTTTCTCTCAAGTGTTTTCTTGGAGAACGTTTCCTGCAAGGAAAAGAGGATTGATTCAGAACTCATTACCCGTTAGGAAACCCTACCTTAGGAGCTCTAAGCTACTTGCATGTTGGAGTCAAGCTTGGGGGGATCCGGATTAGAACCAGGAACGGCTCCAGGTCATGGTTGGGAGGAATGTGGTAGCTCCCAAGTGATTTGGTCATCAAAATCAGAGGTCATATCTGTCTTAAATTGATAATGCTAGTTATTTAAAAAGTGTGCAAGTTCAACCATTAAAGGAGCTTTAGGAAGAAAACAAATTACATGTATGAGTCTTAGTATGTCAAGTTCATTTCTAGGGTAAAATGCTAGCTGATTTATATAAATGCTCTTATATATTTTAACTCTGGAAATGATGGTCTTGTCCATATTTACTAGGGTTACTTTTTCTTAAAATCTAACCCTCGAATGTCCATGCTATCTTCTAGATTATGTAATCATAACATGTTAGATGAATTTTTCGATGTATTTACTAACCCTATGCAATTGAAGTTCTTCCTAGGTTCTGCTAGGGTTTGTATTCTCTTCAAATACTCCCTAGGGTTGTAAATATTATCATAGGTTGTAAATATTATCATAGGTTGTATATATATAGGATTTCATCTCTAAAGTTTGTTTCTCTATTCATTTAATATTTAGAAATTATTACTGTAAACTAGGTAAATCCAAACCTACTATTTAATGATCACCTATCATTTATTGCTCTACTGACATATTACATTTGTCAGTAGAGACATGTTTCAAATTATAGTAGATTTAATCATAGGAGTAAGTTTAAAGAGATAAATATACTAAATAGATACCTTAGGGTATTATTTACAAATAGAACTACTTTATAGATAAATATATATATATATAAGGGCATCAGGTATAAACATATATAAAAACTATCTATACATTTACTTCCAAAATTAAATAACTCATCTAAGACTTTTCAAGGTCTATCGTACTAAATATAAACTAATATTTAAACAATTCCATTTAAAATAAATATTATCATAAATATCCAAACAGAGAAGATATCGTGACCATCCACGTGGTCCAATACAAAATCTCTGTACTTCTAAAAGAAATCCATATTGTTATTTAAACTATCTTAATCATATAATATTAAACAACTAATAATTAAAAACCCTTTTTATGCCAACAGACGTCGCAACATCGAATCCCATGGATGTTCAAAACCCAAGGCAAAAACACTAATAACAACCATAGTATAATATAGTAAACAGAAATCCAAATCGTATAACCTTACGGCTGGTTCTCAAAACAAATAAAACCCATATCATAACAAATTGAACAGAAATAAATCTTTTATATAAATCCATTGTTTATATCTCTACACAGGCCATGATATACACTAAGCATGTAGGCTGTAATTTACAACCACATCAAATGCCATATAAATAACGATGCATACGCTAGCAGTGAGTTCGTAAGACCCTGGCTACAGCATGACCTCGACTAATAACATTTTTACTTAACACAGTCCATTAAAATATAAAACTACTGTAAGCGTTAGCCACCGTGGTTTTCCAACCCATGGATTTCCACAGTCCAATTTACATAAGAACAAAATACCATAAACAAATAACATACAAGCTATCGCAACACCATGGGAAAGGATCATATGATTTACAACATTTTATTTACCCGTGCTGTTAAAATATTACAATGTCCAAGTTAATCAATGGCATTACACATAGAGCATCTGATTAGGTGAATGCCTCTACTTTTATAACCCCAACTCCATTTAAATATAGTGCTCAATAAAAAAGCAGAAGAAAATCATATACACAATATATCAAGTTAACCATTACCATTATATTAAAACAATACATATATCTATTTACACAGAGATCCCAAGTCTGGTACACAGTCACCATTAAAGGCCATTAAAGGCCAAGAACAAGGTTTACACAAGCATGCCAAAGGGCTATGGCACCATTGCAAGCAATGGTGCAGCCCATGGCTATAAAGACCAAAACCAAAAATAACGATTTACATAACTAAAATGAAATTACACAGAGCCGAATGGCCTAAGAATCGATTTAAGGCATAATGCCTCAACTTTAAAAACCCAAGTCTGTAATCATAAACCCGAAGGAAAAATCGAAATCGCTACAACATAAAACCTAAACCAACAACCAATCAAAACTTAGCTTTGCCCACAGGGATGAAAGGTGACAAGCATAAGCTTGAATAGAAGGCTTACCGTGGCCTCAATTGAAACACATTGGATCTACAGGGAAGTATGGAGCCACCCCACCATCGCTACCCTGCCACCTGCAACCACAACCAAACATTACAAGGTTGAGAAGTTTAACTACGAAGGAGCCACAAAACCAAGCATAAAATGCAGTCATGAAACCAGAAGAAGCTTACTTTCATCTCCAGGGCATAGTCTCCTTTGGAGCACAAAGCCAAGACCCCATTTCTCCACAGACCCTAATGAAATGACCAAACTGAATTGTGAGCCAAGCCCTAAGCCTAGGGATGCCACGATTACCAAGAATGTTAAATGCACTAGATGGTAACCACTATCGAAATTCCAAACCCACACTTCCATAGTTCAACTTCATTGCATTATCGTGGGTTTCATTCACCATGCAAAAGCTTAAACCCATGTAACATATGGTGTAACCATATGTTATATCTTCACCACCCTACACTAGCACAATACTCCTATTAATACAAAGTTTGTTAAAGCATGGTTTCATACATGGTATGGGCTAGTCCATAAGCGAGTCTTAACATTAGGTTTTTAAATAATATATAAACCCTAGGTTTAAAGTTTAGGACTTGTCTCATTTTTGTCACAAGTCTAAAGCATAAGAACCATGGGTAATGTATTTACCTATATTAGGATCAAGGTCTGCTCTTGAGCCAATATAATAGCCTGCCAAATAAAAGAATATAAGAGAAGTTAATAAGTATAATAAAAATACATATAGAACGTAAAAGGTATTAATGACATGGTGGAGGCTTTCAGAGTTCTTGTTAGGTCTGCAGGCCCTAGGGAAAAGGCCTCCCCTCCTGCCAAGTTTGTTAAAAAGATGGAAGAGATCCCTTCTGTGGAGCTCTCCCCCTCTGATCCGTGCCACATGGCCCTTATGCTCTCAGAAAAATCCCTCATTGGCAAGTTTACTGGTCTGTGGCCCAACCCCAAAGCAGTGGATCAATGGATAGCAGAATGTTGGAGCTCCCTGGCGCCCTCCCATATCTCTCTATGTGCCGCAGGAAGAGGGTATTTTGTGTTTATCTTTGAGAACAAAGAAGAGCAGGATCTAATCTTCAGATCCGGACCATACTTTATGGGATCGAGGGGGCTGTTCTTAGCTCCTTGGTCTCTGGATTTCAACCCTGAAGCAGAGATCTCGGCTACCTCGGTATGGGTCCGGCTCCCCCACCTTCCTCTTCATCTTTGGGGGAAAAGCTCCCTTGCTGATATAGGAAACAAGCTCGGTCGTTTCGTGGATAGCGCGGAACCTAAAGGGGATCAGTACACCTGTGCGCGCATCTGTGTTGAGGTCAATCTCGAAAAAGGGCTCCCGGAAGCCCTTCATCTCACCCTGGGCGAATGGAGTCACATCCAAGAGCTGGACTATGAGCATATTCCCTTCAAGTGCCTCAGGTGCCATGTTTATGATCATTTCGTGAAAAGCTGCCCCAAAGCCCCGGTGACGGTGGCTCCTCCCCCGGCAAATGGGGCAGACTTCCAGCCAGTTGCCAATAGGCGAAGGGCTCCCCGCAAAAAGGACTCCAAATCAGACGTGCCCACCGCAGAAGAATCTGCCCCAGCCAATAAAAACAGATTTGAAGCCCTTCAAGAACTTGATGATCAGGAGCCAGAAGCAGCAGTAGCGGCTGAAGAGACGTTGGAGCCAGGTTCAGGCCAGGAAAAGGAAGCACCAGCAGCAGAAGGGGTTTCAGAAGTGCGTATCCCCCCTAGTACCGCGAAAGACCCCACGCCTGAGTCCCTTAGCTCGAAAAAAGATCCCATCGATTTGGGCGGCGAGACCTCAGCCCAGGTAGGGCTGGCATCCTTGGTCCCTTCCACAGAGGAAACCTCCGACTCTGAAGACTTTTCTGCTCCTTCTCCTCCCCTCACCAGAGGACGCAAGACGAACAAGGAACGCAGAGAAAAGGAAGCAGCCTCAAACATCAGTGCGGGCTCTCAGAAGAAACTGGATCCTTTCATTAAAGGACACTCCTCTCTGCCGGTTTAATGCTATGCTTCTGTATTTTTCTCTGCTCACAATTTGTGAGAGTCTACTCTTGTAAGCAGTACTTTTCTCGAAATAGCTACAGGAACATTTGGGATTCATTTCTCAAAGATCTTTTAAGAAGGCTGTCTGTTTTATTTGAGGCCAGCAGCCTTCTTTCTCAGAATTTCTCCTTGTAAGCTTGGCTGGGCTACAGCCTTTTTAAAATTTATAAAATTTTTCTGTTTCTGTTAAAAAAAAAGGTATTAATGACATATAGACTAGTGAATTCAAAATATAACAAAGATTAATTAGTGTACAAGAAATTTAGCCATAGTAGCTACATTGACGATAACGACACTTACCAAGTTATAAAACCAAATTGATAAGTAGCATAACAACTAGCAGCATGTCCCGGTAGGATCAAGATGGTCAACACACTTTACACCAGATCCCATCGCAAAGTAATAAACTACGTAAGTAAATAAAAGAGGTGCCTTAGTTCGATCGAACTAAGTAAGCCTACGTAACCAACTAATACCTTACCTCTTAGATCATCATGGGAGAATAAGTCCTGCCACTCCACCACTTTGTTCCCATCAACAAAGTTAAGTTAGTTTTTATTAAATAAAAAAATACACATGTGTAGGAGTTAAACAATGATCTATACAATTCATTAAATCACCGAAAGTAATAATTAAGATGTATAAATAGTTCAAATAACAGAATTAAGACATAAGAAGTAAACAAACTAATAAGCACTCAATGGATAAGAGATTAACAAGAAAGTATGGGCAGTTTCTAAAGAGATCGAAAGTATAAGTAACACATGTAATTCCGTACTAGTAATAATGATTCCCTTTGGGGTAGTTTTCACTTGCCTATAAACAAATTTTTATTTTCAAATTTTGGCTACATTACAGTTTCAGTTCTTTGAGATGAGGAGGTATACTGAGAACAGACCCTTGTTTTATAAGAGTTGGGAGTTTCAATTCTTTGAGCTGAAGAGTTATTTGGAGAAGCGACCCCAACAAGGCAAGTACCTTTGCAACAATCATTGAAACATACATGGCGCTTTCAATCTCTACGAATCGAAGATTATAGAGTGGATAGATCAAAGTGGGTGGCATTGGATCTCCCTTGGGCTCCTGCGTTACATAGAAGAAATGATATTAGATGACATCTAAATAATAATGATAAAGAAAGGAAGAATAGAAAATTCGCCATAAGAGTTATCCTGTTACCAAATGCAGCTTTCCGCGCAGTTGGAGACACTCAAGGTTAGGCATCCTTGAGAGCAAGTTGAGAAGAGGAATAACAACCTTTTTCAATTAAAATAAAGTGCATACCCAAAACATTCAATCACGTAAGCACTTTAAATGATCTCAAGCTTCCCATTACCTCAATAAATATGTCCACGGAGAAATTGCGTATCCATGAAACGTGAGGTACAAACAAAGAAAACTCATTCAAATTAATTCCAAAGTCAAAGTATAGGCCACTAATCAATGAGGAAAACTCATAAAAAGTCATTCCATTCACTCTGAGGTCCGATGCGATTATGTCCAGAATTTTAATATTACGGCAATTAACTGTCAAATATTCTGGTGTTTGTTCACGCAAAAATAAATCTGTAACATTGAGAGAAGAGATAACAAGCCTGTGCAGGCCAACACAATCCTATATCTTAAGCTGGAGAAGAAAAGAGAAATATAAAACAAAGCGGGCTAAATAATCATCTATCAATTCTGTGAAGAATGAGGTCAGTCATTTTTGTTTTAAGGAAACTCCAACGATTAGAGAGGACAGAGCGTTTCATTGCATCTCTAATGGAGAGCTTAATGAGGATGAGCTCAGTGAGGCAGTTCAGACAAACTATCGAGATCCATGGTGAAAAAATTTGCTTCCCTCTCAAATATAGAACAATTGGTTTGAACTAGTGTGGAAGCAAACCCTAAAACCACATACAAGATCTGGGCAACAAACTAATTTGAACTAATTTGATATCACAAGAAATGAATGAAATATTTATAGGATTTATAGGTTTTCAAAAATGAATTAATAATTTGAATATAACAAGAAATGAACAAAATATTATAGGATTTAAAGGCTTTCAAAATTGAACTAAAAATTTATTTTTTCATTGAAGAATATTTAGGCCTAATATTCACAAGAATTAACTTATAGAAAAATACATCCATTCAAGTACTACATAGTCAAATCCATTTATTAACGAGTAAATGTCACAAATAGATATTAACCTCCTAGAGAAGATAACAACATTACTTCCAACCATCACACCTACACTAAATTAACATTATTACCATAAACAAAAATGATTTAATTTGATTTTTTTTGTAAAATATAGCATTTGATTATTTCTAATATTTTATTTTTTCACAAAATAATCATTTATCAACCACCTACACCTATTGGTTATTTAGGTGGCATGGTTTTCTTGGTGTGGTAGGTTTTACCATTTTCAAAAAATATGTTACTATGTGCTTGTGTAATGATATTTTTTAAATGTTTTCTTTAATATAAAAGTTTAATTTGTTTAAGGTATTAAAAATCATTTATAGTTTAGTATAGTTTCATATCAACCTTATGTTTCATTAAGAGTATTACGCCCTATAGTTCTATATATATTTTAGTTTAATGAAACAAAGACAAAAAAGTGTGTGTACAAAATATTTCAATAATAATGATTTGAGCTTAAACTCCTTGTTAAATCTTAGTTTGTGTTCTTCCTTTTCTTCAACAATTGTCTCTCATGGAAATTGATTTAAGAGGGGGCTTTGGAAACTTCGTTTTGAAAAACCTTTAAGGCTCATAAGACCTCATATTGTTCTTTCAAATGCGACCGAGACATATCAAAGATCAACCTTTCCACCTTTAATCCTTTCATTGGCTTAGTGTGGAAATATAAGGAATTTTGGTAGACCATGGCCCTCTCCAAAATCCATGGATTAATGGATAACAAATAATTTAATACTTCTCATTTGAAAGAAAATTTATTTCATTATTTTTTCAAAGAGGATATTTTGACATTCTTTTTTAGAAGAAAGAAGGCCAAGGTGTGCTAGTTAGAAGTGTGTCATATTTTTATGGGGCCTTGAAGAATGTACCACAATAGATAGACTTTAGAGTTTTAAGTAGATGTTAGTTTTCTGATCTAATTAACTTGATTAAGATATTTATCTAATAGAATAACAAGTACACCAAGATACACCAAGATACACAAGATTGGGAAGATACATAGGACACAAATATTTTCATCGGGGAAAGCATAAAGGAGAAAAACCCACAAACTTCATCAAGTTACTTCTCTCACTAAGACAATATCACAAGATGGAGAAACCCAATAAGAAGAAGTCTTATGCATCTATTTCTCTCTCCTCCTTGTCTCTCTCTCTTTCCTCATGTGAACTTGAGTGAGTGTGAGTGTGTATAAATGAGGAAGGGTGCCTCCCTATTCATACCCTTCAAGTGACTAACCTACCAACTTGACTGGTATGATTCCTAACACTAACAGGTTCAACTTCTCCTAGACAGACTCTTAAAGCACATTACAATATATTATACTAGGGATTATTTTCCCTACTTACAACGAATGTTGTACCTCAAGGACCCTACATAGTAATGACATCTAGAAAGGAGGGAAACACATCTATTATGGGGGTACAACATTATACAATAATAACATAAATCATAATATTTTTTGAAGTTACAAATACAACAACACTCCCTCTTAACTAGGAAGGTTTTCTCTCTCACCATAGTCATCAACATAGTTTCTCAAGTAATCATCAAGTAGTCATCATGATAGTTGTTTCCATATTCATCAGATTGAATAGTACTATCTATCATCAAAAGTTTATACATAGCCATCCATGTTTCATGGTGGGTGTAGGCCTACTCCTCATCTAGGTGTTCATCATATTCACGAGCAATCCATCGTGTACGTACAGCCCAGGACCATTCATTAAATTTCCACTGGAATAACTTGCATCTCCTATCATCATCTCATCATATCCAGATCTTCTCATGGTCCTGCACAAAACAAAACAAAACACAAAAAGCACATAGAGCACAACCTAAATGAAAACCACATGTGTTCTACCAACATAGGAACATGCAAGGATCTTTCACATCATCAAGGCAACCTATGTCCTATACTATGCAAGAATCTCCTAAGAGGACACTAATTGCATTACATCTCTCTATGGTCAACATTCGTTCTACCAACATATGAGCATTCTAGGATATTTCGTGTCACTAAGACAACCTGCATCTACAACTATGTGAGAACTACCCACGTGCACACCAAGTGCCTTATGACCTCATCATCTCCAACATGGAAGCACACACATAAGAGGACTGATTACGACCAAACAACCTGTGTACCACACCAAGATCTTTTTGTTCCATGTCAACCTCAAGGAATAATTACATCTAAAAAGACTATGTCTAGGATATTTTACATTTAAGATAACCTTCGAGGACTTATTACGCACGGGTAAGTTGCATACCAACCCACAAGGTTTTACACTCGAGGACAATTTACACGACTTATTACATTTGAACAACTTGCATACCACACCAAGAAAGTTTACACTTCAGATAACCTGTACCAAGACTGATTGCGTCCAAGGATAACCTGCTTACTACTCCAGGACTAATTACATCTGAGGACAACCTACAGGACTCATTACGTCTGAGCAACCTCCATCCTACGCCATGATCTTTTCCTCTCAAGAAAAACTTGTCTCATTTCCCATGTAAGATCTCAAGCATCTGTGTCTTCTGGTCTCTCATAATTTCTAGCATAGCAGAATACTAGGATTTTTTATGTTACCAAATTAACTTGTAGCTTCAACTATGATAGAACTCATCGCTCCCTCTTTCGAGGGGCCTCATTCTGGATCACACCAAGTTTTTCTTTGAAATACTTGAGCTTCACTCAAGCTAGTAGCTTGGCAAACACATTGACGATATGCTCGTTCATTACAACGTACTAGAGATTTAGTTCTCCTCTCTGCACCATATCCCTCATATAGTGGAACTTGATTTTGATGTGCCTCGAATTCTCATGGAACACTAGGTTCTTTGACAAATTCATGTAAATCTAGCTGTCTTAGAAGATACAAGTCACATCTATTTGAAGATCAAACATATGATTTAGTATCTTTCATAGCCATATTACCTCACAACTAGTCGAGCAAGCAACACATAATCTACCTTGGTTGCACTTAATGCCAAACATGATTGCTTCCTCCTAAACCCGCAAATCATGTCGGATCCTAGAATGAAGCAACAATCCAAAGTTCTCTTCTTATCAGTGGCGCTACCTGGCCAATCTAAATCAACATAAATGTGTAGGTTAATCATATTATTCACATCATACTTAGGCCCATACTCGAATTGTACCTTTAAGGTACCTCAATGTTGCATGCTTTGAAGAAACCAATTGAACATGTCTCGTATCTGTCATAAACTGGTTTAGGGTGATCACATCAAAGCATATGTCTCATCTCATATGGGTCGTAGAAAGAATCACAACTTTAAATCATATCAAATATCAAATATACTTTAATCTCCCGAATTTTGGACCTAACACTTATAGGCATGAGTTTATTGATTATGATGTTATCTTGATGTTTTATTTTGATATATTGGGTCGAAGACCCCACTGCATATGAACATGATGATTTGTTTTATATATTGCGCATAATCCAATTATTAATGATATATATATGCTTGTTTGTGTTGTCCATGGACCCTGAAGCACATGATTGATGAGATGTTTTGTGTTGAGCGAGGATCCCTAGAGCACATGGGTAATTAATGTTTTGTGTTGAGCAAGGAGCTCTAGAGCACATGGGTAATTAATATTTTGGGTTGAGCAAGAAGCTCTGGAAAACATGAGTACTTACATTTGTGTTCAGTGAGAAGCTATGGAACACATGAAAAGATAATTGGAAGTGTTGGGCATAAGCCCTGGATACTTCCATGTTGATGTTGAGTATAAGCTCTAGAGCATCAGATCCTTGGCCATTGTATCCCTAGGTACAATACCTACAAAAGTCTAATTAGGAACTAGTTGAAAGTTCCTAAGTTAAAGTATTAAAAATTACCCCAAATTATTTAAAAAAAGGCTTAAATCAAGAAATCAAGGTTTCTTGATTTAACTGTCCCTTTGACTCAAAAGTATGCCTATAAAGTCTCAATCCAAGGATAGGCTTGGGGTTCTGATTTATCTTTTGGGAGACATTGTTCTGCCTATTTTTCTCTCAAGTAAATTCTTGGAGAACATTATCCTAGAAGGAAAAAGGAGAACTGATCCACACTTGATATACCATATAGGAAATCCTACCTTAGGAGCTCTAAGCTACTTTCATGTTGGATTCCAGCTTGGGGGGATCCAAATTGAAAACAGGAATGGTTCTTGGTCATGGTTGGGTGGAACGTGGTAGTTTCCAAGTGAGTCAGTCATCTAATACAGAGGTCAGATCTGCCTATGAATTGTTAATGCTGGTTATTTGAGTGTGCAGGTTCAGCCATTAAAGAAGCTTCAGATTATAGTTATGAGATCCTATACTTCCTATTATATTTTTCTAGAATAAAAGATGGATGAATTCGGCAAGGGTTCACATTATATGTTCTAACCTTATGTGTTTTATTTCTGTTTAAATCTTCTAGCATTTACAGTTGAAATTATAACCCTAGGATGTACTTTACTTCTTCTAGATTTATCCAGGGTTATTCATTAGTTTACGTCTGCAAATTTTAATTCATTTATAAATGTTTATGAAGGGTTTTTCACCCTAGTTTTATTTCTGTATTGCTTTTACTATTGGAACTGTGTTAATTGCAAACTAGGTTTTATTTCAGATCTATTACCTATCTTTTCTTTGGCTTATATACTATATTGACATATTTCATTTGTCAACAGAGCCATGTTTGAATAATTACTAGATCAGATCTATGCTGCCATTAAAACCTAAATTNTATATATATATATATATACACACAAACAGTTATAAAATAGAATTATAAATCTAGCTATAAGCACACTATTAAATCTAAGTCAAAAATCAAAGAAGACCTTTCAAGGTGTGCATAACTAAAAATACACTAAATACCAAACCATTTCCATTAAAATAACATCATCATAAGCAAATAAACAGAATAAGCATCAAGACCATTTATTGGTCTAAAGATCAAGTTCATTTTTCTAAATTAAAATCCACATTATAAGTTATATGCAGTAATCTTTTAAAATAACTAAGCCCTCGTAACAATATTAAAATAAGAACCATGTAAGTGCAACGACGTCGCAAGATCAAATCCTGTGGACCCTCCGTTTTTCCATTTCCGCAAACATTACATTAATAAACCCTTATTATAGAACACGACCCAGGATCAAATCCTGAAGGGTCTTTGTTCTTTTAAAAAGCCACGATGGATCATCTACACACAAGCTGTAAGCCAAACATAAAATCATTACGCAGAGCCACCTTATACATAGTTTGTATGTGGGCTTTGTTTTTAACTAATCTTTTAACACAAAGGTCATGAGACCTTACAAATCAAGTACATTGTGTTCCATGGCCACAACCTTCACAATCAAAAACACACTCCACGAAAATAAACCTGTAGCTATCTAAACCTTGTCAATATGAAATCTACAGCAATGATAGCCACTCAGGGTTTACACCCACTGCCTTCTTAACATTCTAAGTAACACATATAAAATGAACAAATAGTCTCCCATACATTTCCATTACACATTATAAAAACCAACTGTAAATATAAACCTTTTAAGCTATCGTAGCAACCATGGAAAACGCTCATGCCAATCACGGCATGACTTAAACAACACACTATCAACATATAAACTCTCACAACTAATATAAATAATGGAAGCAATTTTACACAGTCCAACCATGAAGGAAAATGCCATATAAAACCCAAGTTTAAGTAACAACAACACATTATAGATTCGTATACACAAAAATTATAAGTCTTAAATCAACTTTACACAAGTCATCCAATAGTCATAGCACCATTGCAAGAAATGGTGCCGCCACTGTGTATATTTCATAAATTAAACCCGAACTTACAATTTACATGTAGAGCCTATAAAGGCATCAATTTTCTCCTTACGGCTAGAATCCCTCATTAAAATTACATCCCATTTCATTATTAAAAACAAGCCTGAGGGAAAATGAAATCCAAACACTAAATATCAACACTGTTATGTTACCAACAGAGCTCTGTCATGATACAAAAAAATCCTCAAACCCAAACGTAACCATAACAACCAAACGCAAGCAGACTAACCCCCGACAAGTTAAAATCCAGTCTCAAATCCAAGAGATGGCGAGTATCGACTTGATTAGCAGGCTTACCATTATGGTAATGCTATCCCATGGCTCGTAGTCACACTACGAATCCCACATCTCCTCGCTGCCCTATCACCTACAACCACAAAACACTACAAAGTATGAGAAGTATGAAAGTCAAATGAGCCACAAAAAAAACATCAAATGCTGTGAAAACAACGAAGCGATACCTTCGTTACCTTTGAAGTTGCCTTCACCCACTGCGTAAAGCCGAGACCAAACAACCAACAAAGAGAGAAAATGACCAAAGTCCATCACGAGCCAAGCCCTAAGCTTGGGAGTCCATGAACTTCAAGTCACATTTATGGCACAAGCCCGGTGTCCATTATCAATGTGAAAACCCACATCTCTATAGTTTGTAAACGGCACAATATTGTTTTCCACCTTTTCCATTGCATAGTGTTAAAACCCCAATGTGTAACGTTTAGACCATGTTATATACTCGCCACCCCTAAGTCAATGCAAGGTGTATGTATTGTATATATCATATACTTTAGGCTCTAAGCCTTCAAACCATTGCTTAACGATTTCCTTAGGCTCTAAGCCAAGGACCATGGCATATGAAATATGCCATGGTAATATTGTTATGTATAGAGATGGGATTCAACTTTTAACCAAAATTATAAACCTGTCAAGAGAAATAAAAGGATAGGTTAATCATTTTAACAAAAATAAATACGTAAAACAATTATGTTAGGTTATGAACAGTCGCCAATGATCACAATAGGAAAAATTAGTGTCACTTAGATAATCAATCTAGGTCTTATAAATAATAAACATGGTAATTCCCTCGACACTAACCTCAGACTGTAAGTCACAGTAATAAAAACCAGTAGGTGTATCAATGATCAAAATGTTCATCACCCCGTAACAAGTCTCGTCGCTAAATGTAAGTTGCATGTAAAATAAAAGAAGTGCCTTAGTTCAAACTGAACTAAGTAAGCTTGCTAGACAAGTAGAAACTTTACCTCTCGAGCAGTCACATGGAAGAACTAGTCCTACCACTCCACTCGCTTTAGTTCCATGTAAAATCGTGAACATTTGGAATCCGAGACTAAAGAGGAGGATAAACAAGTTTTATATATTAATTTTGGTAATTTTGGTAAAAAAGGGTGGAATAAAGTTACATCAAGTCACCTTTTGTTTAGGTAAGGTAATTATTTATAGTTACATATAACATTGTCCACCCTTAATGCTCGGAAATTGAGACTAGAGTTGATACATTATCCTTGTTGATTTTCTAAGCTCTAATAAGTTCCATGTGTTGAAATGAGACCCAAATTTCTAACTCAAGAGAGAGATAGCTCTTCAGACAATCATGTAAGTAAATAAATAAACATATTAGAGATTGGATATTAATCGACAAAGAATTATTAACAATTACATATTTTCAAAGGCTAGATTCACCATTATAGCTAAATCATTTCATGTTGATAGGACCACAATGTCACTACATGAATCTTCTATGAATGTTATTCTTTTGAATTCTAAATTATTTTACTAATGAGTATTCCAAAGTGTCTTCCATTCAATCCCTATCTCTCAATCATTTCATACTTATCCCCTTGATCCAACCACAAACTATGTGGGTGTGCTACTCTAATTGTTTCCTAGAATTGCACACCAATATATATATTCCAAAACCAAACCTCTATTTTATTACATTATTAAGATGCTCATAAAAACATGCTTCTCACTAGGTCTGATTTTCTTAATCTAAAGGCTCACAAGTGTTATATCTCATAATGTCCCACTAAGCTCACAACACACAAGATATTTAGAGCAAAGACTCTCCGAATAGAAATAATCCCCTTTCCCACCCATCAAAAGAAATCATGGATACCCATGGTTTTATTGTACATGGTTTAGGAGGCTTTGCACATGGTTTCTAAACCATGTGCAAGGCCTCCTAGACAACCCATGGTTTTATTGTACATGGTTTAGGAGGGCCTTGCAAATGGTTTACGGACCATGTGCAAGGCCTCCTAAACCTCCTAAACAACCCATGGTTGTAGGAGGTCCTTGCATATGGTTTTAAAACCATGTGTGGGGAAATGATGCAATGTTCGTCCTAACAAAATAGAAAATAATAAAAAATATTATATGTCGGCCATAAATAATATTAAATATTAATACTAAAAATATTATATGTGGACCTTAAATAAAAAAGTGTGTCTTTTGGTTTGAATCAAATCAATGTATACCTACGAAGAGGTTTGCACCTCTAGAGATTTGATCCATCTGGGCCCTTGATAGAGCCTAGGATTTGGATCTATGTTGGTTTTTATTTTGGACAAGTTGGATTTATTTTAATGTGAATTTTCTTTACCCACATATTTTTTATGGATAATTAAATTTTTACTTTTTTATTGTTTTGTTAGGTAGGAAGGTTACAACATCTCCCCCATATTAGATTGTTTTATTTTGGCCTATTAGAATTTTTTTTTAATTAATAAAAATAACGAAAGTGATATTATTTTTGTATTGTGTTACAAAATCTCTCCCATAATATTCACTATCACTATTATTTTTTGCTGACATGTTACAAACTTTACATCACTTTACAAAATCTCTCCCATAATATTCACTATCACTATTATTTTTTGCAGACATGTTACAAATGTTACATCACTTTACAAGATCTTTCCCATAATATTCACTATCACTATTATTTTTGGCGGACATGTTACATACGTTACTAGCATTACATCACGTTACAAGATCTCTCCCATAATATTCACTTTCACTCTTTTTTTTGCCGACATGTTATAAACGTTACATCACGTTACAAGATCTCCCCCATACTGGGCTGTAGAGTGCCTCTCGGCGCAACAATAAAACAATAATAATAAATAATAATGCCTTAAATACTAAACCTAAGTGGGATAAAAGAAATAAGATTCATTAAACTAATAGTAATAAATTCTTAAACCAATACATTTTCATTAAAACAAAAATCACATTGAGGTAAATCTAACTTGTCCAAAAATGAAAATTGTTACTAATTGTCTTGAAAGGTCTCTCGTATTATGTACAATCAAACTCACTTAGTATGCTATCCCATTTGCAAAAACCTTAAAAATATTCTTGCTAAATCTATATGACTAAATCCAAACAGCTGAATAAAAAATAATAAAAGTACTATTATCATTAAAAACTAACTTCACATTAAAAATCCAAATTCACATATATTTTTGGTTATCATTCTTTGCTCAATGACAATTCTTCAGAAAAGCGGGATTGACTTTTTTTAATAGAAACCAACTTCACATTAAACAGCCATATTCACATATCTTTTTGGTTGACACCCAATTTCCAAAAATGTCTTGTACTCTTCAATTTATTTAATTGAGTAAGAATTGAGAGTTTTACTTCTGATTCAATAACAGTTCGGAGCAAAGACAATTCTTTTAAAAAAAAAGTCCAATTGGCTTTTTCCAATAGAAACCAATGTGAAAAGCCAAATTCACGTATCTTTTTAGTTGACACCCAATTTTCCAAAAATTTCTTGTACTCTTCAATTTGATTTAATTCAGTACGAGTTGACAGTTTCACTTCTGATTCAATAAGAGTTGGGAGTATCACTTCTTTGAGGTGAAGAGGTATACTTAGAACCGACCCTGATTCAATAAGAGTTGGGAGTTTCACTTCTTTGAGCTGAGGAGCTATTTGGAGAAACGACCCCAGTAACGCAAGTACCTTTGCAACATTCATTGAAACGTACATGACGCTTTCAATCCCTACGAGGACAGATCAAAGTGGTGCAATTGGATCTCCCTCGGGCTCCTGCATTACATAGAAGAAATGATATTAGATGACATCTAAATAATAATGATGAAGAAAGGATGAATAGCAAAGTCGCCATAAGAGTTATCTCTTACCAAATGCAGCTTTAGGCAGCCTCGAGAGCGGGCTGAGAAGAGGAATAACAACCCCTTTTCGGTTAAAATAAAGTGCATACCTAAAACATTCTATCGTAAGTACAAACAAAGACAACTCATTCAAATTACTTCCGAAGTCAAAGTCTAGTCCACTAATCAATGAGGAAAACTCATAAAAAGCCGTTCCATTCACAGGTCCTGTGCGATTCTGTCGGGTATTATTGCACGTGTTCCTGCGAGAACATAGGGACACAGAATGAGGTCAGGCATTTCTGTGTAAAGGAATCTCCAACGGTTAGAGGAAAGAGCATTTGATTGCATCTCTAATGGAGAGCTTAGATAGGATGAGGCAGTGCAGACAATCTATCGAGATCCATGCGGTGTGTTTCCCAGAAGAATGTTGAACTTATCAGCTTTCTCCACTTTTCACACTAATGGAAAACCCCGCTCACTACTCTTTTCTCTTGTAGTCGTCTTAATACTCTCACACTATCCGGCTGTATCCTCACGACTTTTCCAACCAATTTCCACGGATTCAAGCATCTCACGAAGTGTATACTCATCTTCACAGAATTGACAGATGATTCTTTAGCCCGCTTTGTTTCATATTGCCCTCTTCTTCTCAAGCTTAAGATACGGGATTGTGTTGAACTGCAGAGGCCTGTTATCTCTTCTCTCAACCTTACAGATTTATTTTTCTCTGTGGACAGATTTCTTGAGGTAATGGGAAGCTTGAGATCATTGAAAGTGCTTACTGATCGAATGTTTTGGGTATGCACTTTCGTTTAACCGAAAAGGGGTTGTTATTCCTCTTCTCAACCTGCTCTCGAGGCTGCCAAAAATTATCACCTACAGCTATAGGTAAAATGGAGATACAAGAATTTTGTTTTGAAAATGGAGACAACAGTACTTGTGGTATATTCATGGATTAATAGAAAGGCCAAGTAAAATATACAGCATCAGAAAACTACATAGCTGTTCATTTAGTTCAATGAAATTTAAAACAAGTAAAACAATTGTTATAAAAAATCCGACGTTAAATAGCAGATGCATCTCCAACAAGTTCAATTCTCTGTTAAGTTCTTGAACCAAATCAACATGGGATCATTATTAAAAAAAACAACCCAGACCTAGTAATTCGTTGATCATTATTAAAAAAACAAGTCAGACCTAGTAATTCGTTGATAGCCTAACCCCGTCTGGAAGATCCACCGAAGAATTTCCTTTAGAAGCCATGCTCTGATGTACCAACGATTTTTTTTCAACCATACCTCGGATGCAACAACTATTTTTTTTCCGACCAGAACTCTGATGCAACAGCAATACTGTGGTCTGGTTTCTACACTTGATCCAGGCTTGCTAGGTAGTTGAATAGATAAAGGGGAACGGAGCTGAGCGTTACACTGAGAGAGGGGAGTGGAGCTTTACATAGAGAGAGGGAAGTGGAGCGATTGGGGAGAATGGTAACGTTACCCCAGATGAATATAACATGCATGTACATTAACAGGTTAAATCTCATTCCTTTACTAATGGAGATCTGTCTATTCTATCTCTTTTATTTTTTTCATTATAATTGGGGAGAAATTCTCAAAATCAAGCGTAGCTCTTAGGCCTTCCTGTAAATGGATTCCTGCACATGTAGACCGTCCAACGCCCAAAGACCACAAACCCTTGAACCTAATATATATATTTATTTTATTAAATCTTATTAGTAACATTTAAATGTATATTCAAAAAATTATTTATTTTATTTTATTAAATCTTATGAGTACCATTTACATATATATTAAAGAAATTATTTATTGGGACACCTACATTCAATTCTGAAATAATAACAGCTATCCATGATAATTACAATACACATGGAAATATAAATACTATCAACAATCATGTTAATAAGATTCAAAATAAGATTAATGCTTATCTTATGTTAATTTAATTAGGTGGATAGGCATATATCTTAGAATTTTGGGGTGGACTAACATCTATGCTTTTTCATCCAAAGACAATACTGGATTATAATGAGACAAGTGTACTTGTAATGCACCATTTTGGCTAGCCATATTTATGAGTTAGACATACTGTACTTTATGCGCTTATTATATGTTGGTCTTAACTATTGAGTACGTTAGACCTGATTTTATGTTGATGCTATGTTTATGATGTTACCGTGCTTATGTTGATACTTTGATTATGATGTTATTATTATCATGATGTTATTATGTTATGCGATTATGATGTTGTAATTAACATGAGATTATTTTCGTGCATACTCATAGTGTATGTTCAATTGTCATGCTTGATGAAATGTGATATATATGATGTGGTGCATGGATACCAACCAATGATGTGATCGATTTTAATGATTTATGTGATCAATTGAAATGTTGTTGATAATATGGATCACTTGATGATTGAATGGAAATACTTATTATAAATGTATGGTTGCAAAGTACTAATCTGTAGGGCACAAGGACTATGTAATAGTGTAATGTCCCCAAAAATAAAAATAAAAAATTATAGGCTAGCAAAAACTACCTGAATGGAACATTATTACTTTTGCGGAATATACGTACACTACTTGTACTGTAGTCTATTCGTAAGATGTCCTTACGTTCTGTCCTTTACTTCCAATCATTTATTATTAGTACATTTTACTTAAGATGTCATAAGTCTATTTATTAAAGTATTAACTTGTTTGACATTATTGTCGATGTGTTAATGATTTGTATAGAACCTTGTTTACTTCAGCGCATTGTTTACTTTGTTATTTATTAAGTTCTAACTTAACTTTGTTTCTGGGAACAAAGTGGGTGGAGTGGCAAGACTCGTTCTCCCATGACGGTCTGAGAGGTAAAGTATTACTTGTTATGCACGCTTACTTAGTTCAATCGAACTAAGGCACCTCTTTTATTTACTTTCAGGTTTACCTCGTGTCCAAAAGATTAGTAGGGAGCTTGGATCATTTCAATCTTTATTTGTCCTTACTGTTCATCATTACGCTTCAATACTGCTTCAGATTGATAGCAAGGTAATCTTAGTTGTTAATTATCTAGCCTAGATAATTAACTATGTGATACCTAAATAATCTATACAAATATGCTTTATGTCTATTTTATTACTCTTATTAACGACTATCTTGTTTTAATGGCAGGTCATAAACTTTTTTACCATTCAGAACTTTGTCTTAAAAATAGACAAAAATACTACCATGGCATACTGTATGTCATGGTCCTTAAGCATTGATACTTTGACAAAAGGGAGATAAGGCCCTAATATCTAGACATATGGCTTGTATATTACCTATATACTTAAGCTTGGAACTTGACTTTGGACTAGCGCCTACCATGTATGAATGAGACCTTGTAATATATGATACATTGTAAATGGTTTTGGGTGGCTTGTTTACCATATGGTTGAACCATAGATTAGAGGGGTTTATGCATTGCATTGGAGGTCACGATGTTATACACCTGAGTGGCACCTCTCCGTCCAAGTGCTGATATCCCTCATGTCGGCAAACAAAAGGACACTTATGGATAGAGGTTTGTCCAAAACACTATAGCTTGGCTTGTCATGAAATACATTCTCCCTTCATCCAGCTAGTTACTTTGCCATTTTGTCATGTTAGGATGTATTCGTGACTCTCTTTATAGACAACTCACGCATCATTCGCGAGTCTCCCTTGTAGCAAGTCGTGAATCCATGTATTCGCGGGTTGCGCTTATACATAGTCGTGAGTCATTCGCGGGTTGATCTACTACATACCCACGAATGTTTCTCTTAACATAAGAACATAAAAACATGCGTTAATGGGGGATTAGTTAAGTCATTTTACTTAATCTCCCTAACTGCTACAACTTCCCCAACCTTCGAGAACTGCCTTATTTCACTCATATAAATACAGGCCTTGGGGAGGGTGTTAGATACATATACTTGGAGAGCAAAGTTATGCTGGTGGATTGTAGACAGAAGTCTTTGGAGCAGTGGAACTCAAAGTCCTTTGGTTGCAGAGGAGTCCTTGTCTCAGACGTTTGGTTGTACTCTGAACTTTCTCATTATTGATAATAAAGAGATTACTTCTTCCATATGTGTCTCATATATCTTGGTTTGATAATTGTTTATGTTTCTGTATTTCATATCTGATTTATCTAACCTGCTTATATATATATGAATCACTCTGTATCTGGAAGATTGTCTCTGAACAGGTGAAAGAGGAGTGAGCCTTGAAGACTTTGGAAGCGGAGCAGATTGGAAGAGGACTAGCAAGGATCGACCTTCGTTTAACAAGTAAGTCTTTCTAACCCTCCTATTTCCTATTCTGCACTTTAGAAGTCAATTGTCTGCAAGTGTTTGAGTATGTTGGTAACCCGAGACCTATGGCTATTAGGTGCATAATCCTATACAACAGAACTATCAGCACTCGGATGGAGAGATGCCCCCTAATGTGTGAGGACAGAGGGGAACGATGGCCGAAATACATTATAATATTTAGCTTTGGAGAACTCAGAAATCCAATGAAGTAGAGAGAGTACCTGAAACAAATACATAAGAATGTCATATACAAAGTTATATCTGAGGATGCCATGTTCAATTTACTGGAACACTAGCTCCTTTACAATATTTGAGTACATCATATGATACAGGTAAAAACCACGTATATTACAAAGGTGGATCGAAGCCACAATACAATAATGATGAGTCTTCAAAGATCTCGAAGCTGGATATCAGAATAGAACATAGTCTTGTGCAACTTAGTCCAACATGAGGGACCAAGGTCTTCATAAAGGATCTCAAAGAACCAGTACAATCCAAGCCATGTGAATAAGGGTAAGTTGAAGTCGAACATGGATAGGATTCAACAGTTTGTCAACCAATAAGTGATAATTGACAACTGAAGCAAAGGAGTTCACCAATGATGAAAGTGAATCCAGAGGTACTATTGTCAAACTCTAGGTCATCGTCATCAGGAAGTACTGAAACGGAACCATGCTGTGATAAGGAAGGCAATAGATCCTCCAATGGATCACAAGAGTGACTAGGAATTGGGCAAAAGAAGGGAGACACAAGTAAATGGATAACAGATATAACAGTGATGGGATCAGGCTATAGATCAGACATTAGGAAGAATCCTTGAATAGTGAGCACAACACAGAGATGACCCAAGGCAGCGTATAACGGATAGATAGAACAACCAGACCTATCTATCATGTAGGAGACATGATCAGATTCCCCAGGTATAATGGACAAGAGGAGGAGTCAGAAACTCAAGGTGATAGCTGAACAAAGGTGTATACTGAAACATGGATATCGGAAAGCCAAAAGTGCTATGTTCAAGGATGACATGCTGCCATTACTAAAAACAAGAGAAAACTTCTTCCTTACCTTCCCTGTTAAGTTTTAACGAGTCCAGGAAAGTCAACTCGGTTCCCTCTTCATTTTTTAACAAGCTTGAAGAGATGGGAAAATAATGCTTAATAGTGCCGCTGATCCGTGGATTTAATGAGCCCGAACTAGTACATGCTCATGTGGTATTTTCACATTTAGAGAGTCTGAAAATGCCAAAGAAGACTCCAGGGGGGTCCTTTTTCGTCCAATTTAGTCTCCTGAGGCCGAAAAAGTATAAAACAAACCACAGAAGAACTCTCTTAACTTCTGAAGAAGAAAAGGTGAACCTTTTTCGTACTTAGTCAGGAAGGTCCGAAAAAGGTTAAATTACCACCTACCCAACGCTCCTTCTAGAACAGCATAAAATAGCTTGATTTTTACGAGTGTGAAGGAAAGCAAGATCACTTGGAAAGATTTATTTGGTTACGAGAAATGGGGCTTACAACAATAAACTCGTTGCTTTGTTCTTGAGTGTTTAACGAGCATGACAAAGACACAAAGTACACTCGGAATCTTTTTCATGTTTGGGTCCAGAGCACGAAAAAGAGAAAACTAAGCTCAAACCGGGTGTTCCTTTTCCATAAATTTAGTCCCTCAGGTCCGGAAAAGTGATAAACCTATGCCTGAGAATACTCTTCTCAATTCCGAAGAAAAGAGAGTGATCATTTCTTGTGTTATTCCTCATGGTACGAGAAAGAGATAACCTACCACCAATGCGGATGCCCGTTCACATATTCTTAACGAACTTGAACGGATGAGATAACTCGGCAGTCAAGTCTGTTTTGAAGGAGTCAGACCTGGGCCTAAAGAAACTCCATAAGGGCGGGGAGTCCTATAAAGGGATAGCTTGTAAAAAAAGATTCATAAGAAGCTCTATTTGGCATGAAAAATAGCTATGAGGAAACCCCTAGGCCTGAAACAGTGACGGCATGAGTACCAAAGGATGACAAGGGCATATAAGGATGATACTCATGAAATAAGGACCCTAGCCATGGAAGAACAATGGTAGAGACAAGGGACTAATGGCTTAGGATACCATACTCTATGGCAAAATGTTGCATACTAAGGTTAATGTGGAGTGATAAGATGCCAACATGTGTTGGAAAGAGAAAAACCACCCTATAGAAGCATCAACACTTTGTAAAAGTTGGTAAACCTGTTCCAAGGCACAAAGAGGGTGATATTAGTCAATTGATATTTCAAACTATATAAAAAGACCCACTTTATGAAATATTATTTCTATAAATAGCTTGAGAAGTAAAACATTTCTCACCATTTGAACTTTTTGAACCAAAAAGGAAAGTTTACCCTCTATCTTTGATTGATCGTCGTGGACAATTGGACCGTCGAAATTGGAAACCGTCAACTTCAGGTAATTCTACACCCTAAGCTCATCAATTTGATCCAAACAAATATTATTTTTAATGGTTAGTTCAGTATTTTTTATCATCCCAAATTATGGCACTGCGCATTCGCGGGTTGCTAAGCGCAAGAGTCACGAATACGCGTTTCATTCGCGGGTTGTTGAATAGGAGAGTCGCGAATGCTGCGCTATGAGGCAAAATTTAAAAATTATGCAAAATTTTTACGCCGTTAGGCATTTCTCTTCGAAGAAGTTCGGAAATCCACTGTTCATTTTCGTCTATGGAACAAATCGGATTTTGACGTGTGTTTTTGGTTTGCCTGTTGGGTTTTTGGTTTACCCGTTGTTTCCTGCAGTTTTCCACCGCCTCGGACAATGCTTGCTAGTGAAGTTTCCCCTGCCTGGCCAATTTCCAGAATTGTTTTCGTGGTCGTTCTCGGTATGGGCACAGCAGAACATGGCTGTGGTGGAGGTGCACAGGCTTGGAAATGATGTTGTTGCCAAAGCCATCCGTAGCAAAGCCATCAAGGAATGGGGGCAGCCCAAGTCGAAGACAACTCATGACGTTTTTTGTATTTTTGCCCCTGGTCGCTGGTCGCCTGTGGTGGTTTCTGACATCAACGCGTGGGACGATAGGACAGTTAATAAGATCTTTCTACTAACCCAAAGCTACAGAGCTCTGCTGTTTGTCGCGAACCGATTTTAGTGTACAGAAGAGGACGGGTTGGGTTTTCGTTTGAGTTTTGAGATTGGTAGCCTATTGTATGTACCACTCCAGGCTTCAATAACCAAAATTTCATGTGGGTCGGTGTCCTGCCAAAGCGGACGAGGAGTGTTTCGAGGGCATTATCTCTTTTCTTCCCCCCTTCTCATAGGTCAAGTGCATGCTCATGGTTGTGGCGTATTTTGATACATCTTTATAGTGGAAAATCATGGATTTATCAAATTCGGGTTCCACATCCAGCGTTGACAGGCAAAATGGCAGTACCAACGACTCTCTGATCTCAAGTAAGTTTGATTTTTCTTCTCTTTCGTTTTCATTCTGGAGGTTGTTAGTGGGTGAAAGAGCAGCTGGACTGGCAGATAATTTTTATGTTTTATTAAACAATGGAACCCATCCAGGTTTCAACTTTTTAGATGAAGATGTCTAGCCGTGTGATATCAGAGCCCATATTTGCAAGTGCAATGATTGAGTCCATGGGATTTGAACTCGTGACAATCTTTGCGAATTGGGCATCGATGGAATGGTTGTAGTTGGGAATTAGATAATGTCAGGTGAAAACCTTGCCTGGTTATATCTTCCACTCTTTTTAGGTTTGGGAAAATAGGTCTAATGTTAAGGTCCTTTTTCGATGCAGGCAATCTGTCTGATTTTCCTAGCAGGCCAAACCCATTTTGCCCAAATCTCAGACCTCAGTCACGATATATATCCTAGAAAACTTGTACAAAGATCTAAAAGGCCAGAAAAATTACAGCATTCAAAGTGAAAAAGGAGAAAGTTAAATTAGAGGTTAAACATTAATCCGGATACAAATTTTAAGAAAATTTTAAAAACTTTGCAGTTAGCACTCCGAGTTGGAGTATTGATACGCTTTAGTAATATTTGGAACCCATTTCAGTTTTTGGTGGAAATTGAGAGTATTTAATGACATTTGTAGGCAATTTAATACCCCAAGGAGCTTCACTGCAAAGAGCACACTTCCTTAAGCTCAGGTGCCAGGTTTAAGCTGTATTCATTCTACCATAATTGCCCAA
>LPNX010995548.1:249640-275419 GCA_001517045.1 Pseudotsuga menziesii | reverse complement strand
TTGTTTTCTTTAAGTTTCTTGCAATGTAGGCTGAGCAGAATTGATGGCTTGTAAAATCCAAGTGAATTTAGTTTGAATAAAAAAAGATTGTTTGTTGAAATTTTCCAACTGGATATCAATTTCGGCTAGTATTAGGTATGCTTTGAGACCTTAAATTTTGTCACTCCATGTAAATTGTAAATGATTTAAGCACAAGGGATTAGCTCCCTGATTGTCGTTAATGTTGCCTTGGCGTTTGCTTAGCATAGTACCAGCAGGTGACTTAATACATATTATTCATAGGAAATTATCGATAAATGCGAGGAAGCATCCTTTTATATTTTAAGGTTTTCCTTGAGCAAGGTGTAAATGAGTTGTAGTTCTGTTGAAAACATTTTCACTGTATTTTGCATCCGTTGAAAGCACCTTTGCAGGATTAACTTTTTAGATGCTACTGTAAGAAGTGTACCAATGGTGACATAGATATAGATAACCTTTATCTTGCCATTTTAAAAGAGGAATCTAAAAAATGTTTTTGTGAACTTGAGATTTAATCTCTCACGAGATTCATGAAAAATGAGGTATATGCAACCGCTTTATCTTGCCTTTTTAATAGAGGAATCTAAAAAAGGCTTGGTGAACTTGAGATGAAATCTTTCACGAGATTCATGGAAAATGAGGTATATGCAACTCAGGTGGGCTATGATATATATAAATCTATAGTCCAGAGGAAGCATTGCAGATAATTATTTATAAAGCGGGTTCATTCAATTCAATTCAATTCAGATTCCTATCTTGCACCTTCGTGCTCTTTGGGAGAACTTTCTAACATTTCCTATCAATCAATAAAGCTAACAACAAAGTGAGCTTTAGATCTGGTTGGATGCAGTTGAGTGGATATTATAGGACAAACGCAACAGCTAGTCAAATGTAAATGACGAGATATATATAGGACAAACGCAAAACAAAGGTAGGGTACAACATGGCTTAATCTCCATCTTTCGTTTAGTTTGTTGCAAGTCCTTTGCACAGATTATCATTGTCTGCATGATAAGACCATTCAACGGTCTCATATAATGGGGCAGTTCCCCATAGGACTTGAATAGTATTTCATTGGATATTAAAAATCAGGATAGTATTTCAATGGATATTAAAAACGAACAGACCTACTCACTATTTCTTAGGTTTCCAATTTTTTTTTATCAAACTTATCACTTTCCTTTTTATTCTACCATTCTGTAAACTAAAATACCTCCCCTTCCCACAGAGCGCCACCCAACACCCAGATTTTTGTTTACTCTCCTTTTTCTCATCCATTTAAGATCGAAACAAAACTTAAAGCAAAGTTTTATCATTTTTTTCAAAGATATATAGGATTTCATCATACACATTATTTCTTTCAAGGCCATATGTCATTGTTTAAGAAGTATGCCTCTTCTCTTTACCCTCTCTCTCTTCATTAGCCATAAAACATACATTAGGAAACAGACCTGTTCAGAAGATGCTACAGCCGCATATTGTTGAAGAGCCAATGGCACTGCATATTGTTGTGGTGTCTGTCCTAGACTCCAATTTATAGAGACCGAATTTGCACACGTTAGTGCCATTCCTGCATGAGAAAGAATTCATCAAAATTAAAAACATAGTATAAATGTTAATATACTTTTTATCTACTACAAAACCCACTGAAACTAGAAATTATTATAATATTTGACATAAATATGCGAGTGGAATGTACTCAAAGACTGGCCAAGGTTTTTCTGTTGATGCTGCAGTTCCATACTTTGATGAAGTAGTCATTGTAGCTACCAATCCTGGGCTGCTATACTAAACAATATCTGGACCCTGCATATATCGTGGTGATGCAGGATATCCAGACGCACCTTGTGATACTTGTGCATGAGGATACATCGTTCTTGCTAGACCAGCATATAGTTGTGGAGACTAGGGTGTTGCATATGGATTATAAAATCCCTGCAACAAACCAAGTAGACATGGACATACAAGACATGAACAAGTGAGTTGAGGTGAGGCATTTCCTTTCACACCCCTAATTACAACCTAAAAATGTTGGTCCATAAATACATGGCTTTCAGTAGTAACTTCACTTGATTGAAAAGGGAACAAAGACCTCAAAAATATGAAAATCTAAAATGAACTCATCAGTGCTGCAAGCAAAATCTAAACCAAAACCAAAAATTAATAAAAGATGAAAGGCCAATCACACAAACACAGCAGTTTTTATTATTGATAATACCTGTGCAAAATTTAAATCTGGAGGATATGTTGGAATGCTGCAAACACAAGTGTGTATTAACTATTAAGAGAAATCACTTTAGGTAAGAAAAGTCTATGGATAGTGACCATGAAATGGGTGGTTGCTATTATAGGTGAAGTAGATATCAAAAGTGCAAACTTACATTGGGGACAAGAAGATCCCCAAAGCAAACAAGTTGCCTACACCAAAAACAGAGAATCTAATCCGTAATAAACAAAATATGAAGTAACTTATCTCATCAAACAAATAATCTGCCTTCATGAGAAAACAAAAATGAAATAATAACATAATATAAGAATTCTTGTTGTATTATATGACTCATGAAGTCCCAACCAAAGATGAATAAGTTGCATGGCATAATGTTCATAGAAATCCCCAATCAATTACATTTATTAACTATTATATATGAGGACTTGTACATGCCACTTTGTATCCCAAAATCATGTTGACAATCTGATGTGCAAAATGATATGCAATATTCAGTTCTTTTGATTGCATAGTTTACTACAAACATTATCTCGGGCATAAATCATACAAATAACTCATTGTGCAATACAAAAGATAAGAGAAAATGTAAATGGCTAGTATCCAATTAGATATAGAATTCTCAAAAACTGTTAATCATAGAATTTGCTGGAAAGGGTTGTTTGGTTGCAAGCATTTACCTTTGAAGAGCATTAACTTTTGGAATTCCAATGATGGAAAAAACATAATAAGAAATGAGATAAACCAGCAAACTATACAGAACACCATTCTTGTAGGAAAGGCACTTGAATTCCAACCTAACTACATGGAAAAAGATCCCACAACAATGATTTTGTATAGAACTCTCCCTCACAAATCACTAAGAATTAATCAACAGGAAGTACAAACTAACAAACGTAGCATTTAAAAAGGTAAAGAGAAATCCATATTAATAGATTTTCCCCAATTAAACTAAAGCAGCCATAGAAGCAGACAATTTATATCGCATTACAATGATATCATTAACATTCTAGATCTTTATATTCTCAGCCTCTCCATCATAATACGTGACTAGAATTAAGCGAAGGAATGATTAGTTATGACTGATCTAAACTTTTGCTATGCATGCAATAAAATCTATCTCTTCACATCTATATCTTACCATCTTGACCAATTTCAAAGCCTTTAGGATTAGCAAACGCTTTCTCAGGAAGCTAGTGAAGGAATGATTAGTTATGATTGATCTAAACTTTTGCTATGCCTAGAATACAACCTAGCTCTTCACATCTGTATACACCTTCTGGACCGATCAGTTATGACTGGTCTAAACTTTTGCTATGCCTAGAATACAACCTAGCTCTTCACATCTGTATACACCTTCACCAACCTAGCTGTTGACATAATTAATTGAATTGACTCTTTTCTTTTTAAATGATGGTGGATTATTATATTTCATTTTGATTTAAAATGAGAAATACAATGATTCTCCTATGCATAAAAAGTTCTGTTATGTTTTAAATTTAGGATTTGTTGTGTTTTAGCTTTTTTATATATTTGATGTTTTGGGCAAACCCCTATGCTAGGGATCCTAACATCTCCTAAAATTTGGGGGATCTCTCCACATGTCCCATTGATGCATCCCCATGTCCTCATGTCTCTGCATCTCTTAAACTTGGTGGAACAATGTTTACATGAGACGATTTCATCAAAACTTAAATCTTAATATTAACTGGATTAAATTCTTATAAATTTCTTGATAGTATCATGAACTGAAATATTTATTTTACCTTGCAGATCTTGTTCTAAAAAACAAAGTTTCAGCGGATAGGTTGGACCAGCGTTGATTGTAAGTTTCTATTTCTAGATCTGTTTTGAGTATATGAAATCATTTTCCTCGTAACATCTATATGTTTGCCAAATTAGTCTCGTATCTACAGCCTCAGAGACCTATTCTCATATCTCCATTAATTCTCATTTGCAACAAGTGACCTCTCTCAATATTGACATAGAATATATATTTATTCTCCATTTTTTTTTGCTCACTTCAATGTTACACTTCTTTTCTCACTTACCCGCTAACAACTACCTTAACGGCGTATTATTGCACCTTCCTTGGGGCAATTGCTAGTTAATTTTTAATGATGAAATACTGAATCAAATTATGTGTATTTGCCAGGAAAAATATGGTGCTGGAGTGGAGGGAAAGAGAGCATGAAATAATGGATCATGCGGTGCTCTAAAGCGCGCCCACAATACAATCATTGAGGACTTGCAGGCTGTTGAAGTTCTTTTGTACATCGCCCAAGCGGGCAAATGTCCGCTTAGTGGAATTCATGTTCAATTACTGGGATCATGACATGGGGATGTTCAATCTTCAAGGTGAGACCTTAGAGCTTACCGTGGAAGATATATATTTCATTACCGGGTTGTCACAACAGGGGGCACCGGTGAATTTGGAGGGCACTGGAAGGGGCGGGGACCCCTTGAGTGTCCAAAACTATGTTGACATATTCTGTACACCGGGTACACCAAAGAAGGGCAGCAGTGTTATCATTGCAGACATCCAAGATTTCACACTCCAGGTACTAGCTAGTACTATTGTGAGACTTGCAGGATCAACAGGGTTACATATGGCCACCAGGAATCAAATGAGGGTGGCGGTTGATTGCTTTAGAGGTGCTCTCTATGATTGGTGCTCGGGAATGCTCCCCATCATGAAGAGGCAACTCTCCGACTGCAGGAGAGGAAGACGCAAGAATTTTGGCTATGCCAACATACTAGTAGCGTTCTTCTTCGCGAGAGTACTAGCTATGAGCCCTGCTATACCACTACAAGTTAGACATCCATGTCAGCCGAGGTTGAGCCGATGGGGGGACATCTTCCTCCGTCAAGGAGGAGGAGACATAGTACACAGCGTTTACGATGATGACTTTTATGTATGGTGGGAACAACAGCTGCCGGCGTTGGAGCAGGTTCCATACGCTGGGATGGATTTCCGAGGTGATCCCAACCTTGTCCTCCCTCTAGGAGGAATATGGGGCGAGATGGGTAAGTAATTTTTAAATTTTTTATCATTATCAATTTTTTATGAATTTTCCAATGATAGAATATATACATATGTACAAGTCTTAATCCGATTTATATGTCAAAATGTAGATATTGGACCAGTCCGCCCTAAAGGGCACCCGCGGATGTTCGTGCGACCGGTTGTAGGAGGAGACCCAAGATTGGTTCGGGTATTAGAGGGGAAGCTGGCCAGGCTGACCCAGCGAGTACCGACGATACAGATTGAGCACATACCTACAGCCATGCAGGAGTTTGTAGTAGGGGTTCCACCGGTTTGGCTCCGGCTGTTCAGGCAAGTAGCTAGAGCAGTACTGGTATACAAAGATGCGGTGGATGCTGCCGAAGCCGAGGAGGCTGAGGAAGCCAGGGTGCATAGGGATCATGGGGACCAAGGAGGTCCTAGTTGTGAGGGAGGTCAGGATTAGACCTAGGGCATTTTGATGGACTATGATCCACATTTTGTATATTTTTGTATATGACAGAATCTATGGATCAGACTCGACTTATCTATGACAGATATTTACATATATATATATATATATATATATATATATATTTGTGTTTGGTTGTCAGTTTATTTACAAGTGTTTCTTATATGTTTGCTGTATAATTTATAAAATGTGTGTGAGATGCCAGTCCAAAATATAATTAGCATATGCATCAGTTAATGAATTTTGGTTTTGTGGATTATGATTGAAAGTAATAACTTCAAAATGTATTTCCAATAAACGGATTTGCATGAACTGACATAACAAGGTAGGATTACGCACCTGATAAGCTCGATTGAGCTAGGAAACAACCAACTGAGAATCCAAATGGACCTCAAGCTGGGTGATGCCTCGTGACAAAGCATCCCATATGAGCTCAATTACATCCCTATACTCAGCAACATTATTAGAAGCAGGACCTAGACAAGCGCCTCCCGCGGAAACAAGCTATACTGAGGGGGAATAGATAACCCATGCTGCCAAAGCTAGGTTACAAGTGTGATGGCTGGTGCCATCAGCAAAACCTACATACATCTCGGAAGACATCTGCAACAACCAGCAGATAATATTAAAAAAAACTAACAACCTAATGTACATAAAAATACATACACTAATATACAAGAAAAAGTGTTAAGCCTAAGCATAGTACTTCTTCAGGTAGAGCCCATTTCTAGGCTCAGGCAGCTTATTCCCATCATAATCCACTAATTCATATGCGCCTTTACTCAATACTTTCGACACGACATAGTGTCCTAACCACATGGCCTTGAATTTTCCTGCCTCCAGAGGCTCTTTATCTTGGTCCCAGAGCAAGACAAGTTCCCCTTCAAAGAAAACCCTAGGTTTGACTGTTTTATCATATTGAGATTTAACCCTATTTTTATGAGCCTGATTTGCAGTCAACGCATCTCTACATTGTTCATCAAGGTGTTCTAAATGGATAAATTGTTCCTCAAGCTCAGTCGTATCACATAGCACATGAATAGTTATCTGCAAGGATGGGATTTCGCATTCAATCGGCGTGATAGCTTCCACCCCGTGATCGAGTTGGAAGGGGGAAAAACCCGTAGCAGTCTTTACATTGGTTCGATAAGCCCAAAGAGCAGGATATAACATGATGTTCCAATTCGATCAGGCTGCATCAATAGTACGTTTAAGAATAGTTTTTAAAGTCTTGTTTACAGCCTCAACCTGACCATTTGCTTGCAGATAGTATGGAGAAGAATGTTCTTGTCAGAATCCGAGCATGGTGGTGAGTTCTGTCGTCATGTTATTTTGAAAATGACTACCATGGTCAGTGATAATCACTTTGGGAATACCAAACCTAGTAATAATATGATTAAACATGAAGAAATCTGTTTCCCCGTTGTCTTTGAAAGTAGGCATTTCCTCTGCCCATTTTGTGAAATAGTCGACAGCGACAATGATGTATTTATGCCCCCCAGCCGAGGCTGGGTTGCATGTCATATAATCGATCCCCCATTTGATGAAGGGGCCTACCGAGACAACGGGAAACAAGGGAACAGGATGTGACCACATTTTCCTGGTGTAAAGCTGACACGGATGACAGCATTTCACTGCTTCCACACAATCTTTAAAGATGGTGGGCCAAAAATAATTGGTATGTAATATCTTCTGGGCCGTTGCTAACCCAGATAAATGACCCCCACACGCTCCGCTATGGGAATCATTTAGGACAATCTCCGCTTCCTCATGAGTAAGGCAGCGACGCAAGACGAAATCTACCCCTCGTCAATATAATGTATCTCCTATAATGAGGTAGTTTTTAGCATGAAGGTGTAACTTACGTCGGTCTTCCCTAGAGTAAGCAGCAGGATACTTCAAATTCTGGAGATATATAAGAATATCTCTGTACAAAGGGTCAGAGGTGGCTATCAGGAAGATGTGCTCATCTGGGAATGAGTCATCCTCAATCACTACATCTTCTTCCGTAGGAAATTCTGCTATAAGCTCGGAAAAAACTAAGGACTTTTTGGACTTAGCGGATTGGAAAACCAATTCAAACTCTTGGAGAATGACTATCCATTTGTTGAATTTTCCCCCAACAATCCGTCAGGATAAAACATATTGGAAAGGGTTTACATCCGCCACTACAGTAGTGGTCCTCAGTAAGATGTAGTGTTGTAACCTCTGTACAGCATAAACAGCTGCTAAGGCTAACTTCTCGACGTGGGAGTACTTAAGCTCAGGTCCAACCAGAGCATGGCTAAGATAATAAACAACATGATCAATGAGCTTTTCGTCCTCCTGAACTAGTACTACCCCAATGGTAGACTCCGACGCGGCCAGATATAATATAAAATCCCTAGAATAATCTAGTGGGCGTAATAAAGGAGCCGACAACAAGGATTTTTTCAATGCCTCGAACGCGATTTGTGCAGTTTCATCCCATACAAATGGGGTGTCCTGCTTGAGCAGGCGCATGAAACCTTTGGTGATCTTGGCATAATTAACGATAAAACGTCGAAGGAAGTTAGACTTTCCTTGTAGACTCTGAAGTTGCCTAAGAGAATGAGGAGGAGGTAGATTTACAATGGCCTCAACTTTTAAAGGATCCACCTGAATGCCTCTACTAGAGACAATGAATCTAAGCAATCTTCCTGACTCGACGCAGAAAACACACTTGTGGGGATTCAAGCGAATTTTATAGTATCTACATCTCTCAAAAATCAACCGTAAATGATCTGGATGTTGGATCCTCTTGCGAGAATGAGCGGGCAGATCATCAAGGTAAGGCTCGACAATGGCTTTTATGTCATGAAAAGAAAATTTCATGGCTCGTTGAAAGGTTGCCCCAGCATTTTTCAATCCAAAGGGCATTTTCCTATATGTGAATGTACCCCAAGGGCAAATGAAAGCAGTTTTATGCTGGTCTTCCGGTTTGATTTGGATTTGATTGTAGTAGGAGAAACCATCCATAAACAAGAATACCTCACTTCCTGCACATGCATCTATGATCCGATCAATAAATGGTGTGGGGTAGTTGTCCTTAGGACAGGCTTTGTTAAGGTCTCTAAAGTCCGTACAAACGCGAATAGTCCCTTGCTTTTTATCAATAGGAACTGGGTTGGACACCCATTCAGTCAAAGCTATGGGATATATGAAACCTCCTTTCAACAGCTTTTCAACCTCTGCCTTCATAGCCGCCGCTTTACGTGGGTTCACGGGGCGTAATTTTTGTCAAACTGGCTTGGCATCAGGATAGGTTGGGATCTCATGTTGAATAATAGATGGATCTATGCCTAGCATCTCCTCATATGACCAGGCAAAGATATCACGGAATTCCTTGAAAAGGGCAGTATAAATGGCAATCTCCTCCGGAGAGCAGTTTGCACCTATATAGATATTTTCCACAACATCTAGGTTTACAGAGATGTTGATCGGTATAGTGGCGAAAATGTTTTCCATATTCCCCTCGGCAAACACTCCTTCCCTAGGTAAAGGGTTGACAAGTGTATCAACATCGTCCGACAGTCTCACATGAAACTCTTGGTTTTCTATCTTGCTTAGCTCTGGAAGGAAATAAGATCAGTGATGAAGATCCTCACATATCTTATCACGTCCACACATAGCTTCCAGAATAGCTTCATCGGAAGGTAAAATGGTATCTAAACAATCTATGGAATGTAAAGAGTTTTCCACCCATGCGGGAAAATAGGCTTCTTCCAGATCGTCCGAGACTGTAAGAGGATCTGGAATGGGATCAACAGTGGTTTGGGTAATAGCTTGATACGCCACTTCCACTACCGATAAGGGAACTTCTCGTTCCTGGGGGGTTGGGAGAACCCAATATCAGTCCTATCGACCACCGAATCAATGGACTTCCCCACACTAGTAGAACCGATATAAAGGACTAGAGCTGGAAAATCAAATGTGCCCATCAATGATGCGTACATTCCATCCCCCAAGCTCTGTGAAGTAGATTTGGCCTGATCAACCAATGGCACAGTGGAATCTTTAGAATCTAAGCGGCCTTTTCGGGTAAAATCAAGTTGGTCAACAGTGACCACCTTTCCCTCATGTGGAAAAACCACGACACGAAAGACAGCCGATGCAACAGCAAACATTGCATAAGTCCAATTACTACCCAGAAGCAAATTGTAGTCCAAGGGAGCATCAATCACTTCAACTTCAACAGACACTGCCTTGCCTTCCAACTTAATCTCAAAAGCCGCCAAGATACCATGTGGACGGAAAGACCTTCCATCAAAAGCAGTAAGTAAAGTGGTTGATGGGACCAGCTCTGGGGATCCAAGAGCTTTCCAACAGGCCAGGGACATAACACATGTAGAGGCTCCCTCATCAACAACTGCTCGTCCAATGGTCTTACCACCATGGACAACATCTATCGATAGGGCTACATGGTAAGGGAGGTGAATTTTAACATCAGATAAATGAAATTTCACTGTGAGACTCAAAGAGTCCATGCTACCTAAAGCTGCTAAGAGGGCATCCCGCTGAGCGGGACAGCTCTGTAGCACCTCCAAAGCTGACATTGCACACGGATTCTGAGCCAAGTCTTCAACCACAGAGTAGTTGGAAGCGTCCCTAGCATTTGGGTTATGCAAAGTCTTCTTAAAGACACCTTTGGGTATCTTTGGCATTATTTCCGCAGGTTTCTCTATAGTGAGAGGGTTGGAAGGTTCACCTACAGCTTTA
Source organism: Pseudotsuga menziesii (assembly GCA_001517045.1). Taxonomy (NCBI): domain Eukaryota; kingdom Viridiplantae; phylum Streptophyta; class Pinopsida; order Pinales; family Pinaceae; genus Pseudotsuga; species Pseudotsuga menziesii. The sequence goes on along the minus strand of LPNX010995548.1, from coordinate 264,964 downwards.
GCCATATCTAGAGTCTCTTTCTCATAGTTTTTGTTCCTGGTTTGCAACAAAGTTGAGGATCTAACCATGTTGATATAATTAGGGTCAGGGGCAGTTTGAGTGCCCCCTGCTATGGTAGAAGCTGAAGCTGAATTCTGCCCTTGGGGAAAAGGATCCTTCAGGACAGCCGGTGGTTGAGCTTGGAGCAGCTTCTAAGCTTGTTCCATAAGGGGACAAAGATAAGTAAGGTGGTCCCCTTGGCACAACTTACAAGGGAACTTGACTTTCTTCTTTTCCTTTTTTCCCCCATCAGCATTGTTTGCGGGCTTTGGCTTGTTTTGATTTTGGTTTCCCTCTCCCTTTTTACCTTTCTTCTTCTTCCCGCCAGGCTGCTAATTGCCCTTCGAAGAGGTTTTTGCAAAAACATTTGCACTTTGGGAGGAGGGGGCAGCCTTTGCTACCTCCGTCGTAGACTGTTTGACAGATAATTGGTGAAGTTGTTTTGTTAAAGACTCTACAATGGGAGAGTTCACGGACCCAACCACACCATCGGTATGGGGTCCAGGCTTGGGTTTCTCGGCCTCATGTGAAGGCCTTGGTGCCTCAGGGATGATTTCATATAAAATCCCAGACTGTGAATAAATCAAGTCCAACTGCTGGGCCCTGAGTATGGCTTCTTCTTCACTAGTCACTCCTGATGTGGAAACATCCTTAGATGTGTATGGCAACAATGACTTAAGGAACCACTCTAATAGAAACTCAGGAGGGATGGTGGCTTTGATAACGCTCTTTCACCTCCTCCACTCTTGGATATGATCCGAGATGTGGGTAGCCTTGTTTTGTCTAAAGGTAGACAACAAGTCTGTTCCAAAATCGTATCGGACCGGAAGCTGAAAGTGGCTAAGGAAAGCACTAGCCAAGTCCCAGAAACTACTAAAAGCAGCAAAAGGAAACTCAATGTACCATTTTTCCACAGTGCCTGTCAAGGTCCTCTGGAATAGCCTCAATCTCAATAAATATTCATTCAATGAATTGGAAGAATACCATAAATGGAAGGTGGTGGCATGAGCCCCAGGATCTTCACCAGCCTTACCTTTGAACTTAGGGATGTTCGAGGGCAGTTTGGTGGGAACAGGTGGCCACAAGGGGTCATGCCTCACCAGGTCATTCATCAATTTTGATAAATCTAGCAAGTTCAAAGTTGCCAGAAAAGTAAGTTTGGGCCTAACCGGTGCACTAGATGTGCCAGCTTGGGGATTAGAGGGTCCTACCCCCGAATGCCCATAGGTAAAAGTGGGGTTTCCCCCTGACACCGGTTGTGAAGTGGGAAGGTTTCTTTGAAACGGATTCCATCTGTAGGCCACAGGATTTTGGGTGGGAGGTGCAGTGTAAGTGGTTCGGGCCATCCCCATAGAAGCTGGGGTCTGAAATACTGGAGCAGGTATCCCTCCGCTAAACAAAGAGAAAAGAGAGCTCGTGTATGGGACTGAAATAGGGGTTTGGAATCTTTTCCCGTAAGAGGTGTTTCCCCCAAACTGCACTCCTACATATGAAGGAGATGGACCTATGTATGGACTAGATGGGGGAATGTGCCCCCCATTCCAAGGGAATCCTTGGACAAAGGCCAAGGATCCTACCGGACCACTCTGGGTAGTGTAAGGGAAGGAAGAAGGAATTGTAGGTATAGTGGGAATCCCAGTAACCATATCACCAGAAATACCTCCTATGTTAGAGTGAACCGGTGGTTGAACCACCCGGCTCGCTGGAGTTAAGGGTGTAGCAGGTAGACTAGATCTAGGGGCACTCACCGGGGGAGGTAGTACCCCTTCAACCGGAAGGGTTGAGGTGAAGACAAACATACTTTCTTTCGCAAAATACATGACTCTACCCAAAGGGACACCTAGAACTGGTGAATCAAAAGGTCTAACCTGCACGATCACTGGATCGTTCAAATCAGTCAAGGGGGTGTTAAAATTTCTTGAAAACTCGTCAGTCTGCAATTCTTCTATCTCGACTATGTCAAAATCAAAGTGGTTAGCTATCAATTCTGGTTCACCAAGAACCTCACTTATCCCTACTGGTTCAAAAGAACCATCTGTGTCTAATCTCTACCTTTGGGGTAAAGGTGGAGGCTCCAATGTGGTGAGAGGAGGAAGGTTTCTCAACCTTCTTGACCTTCTAACAAGTTGGTCCTCCAGAATTAAAAATTTGACTAATCACACCCTAAGGCCAACTAAACACAAGCAAACCATAGAGCATACACTAAAAAGATCCTAAAGTCTCAAGCAATCAAACCAGGGTATAAAGATATACTTTCCCGAAGAAAGCTGATGAATGATTACTTGGTGTCCTTGAGGTGGTTCTCAGGCACAAGCGGAGGAATCACCCACCACCCTCCTACACTTTCCACAAGGTTTACCTTCCAATCCCGTTCAAGGTGAACCGGAAATAACCTTCCAATTTACCTAGGTATGAACCCTAAAAGACAAGAGACTAAAGGCTACCTTGGCAATACCAACCGTCTGGGGGGACAGTCGTCAGCCGAACTCGTACACATGGGCAGGGTAGCTGAGCTTGAAACTCTATTTAGGACAGAATCCCTAGATGCACAAAAGTCCTGGGTTACACTTTGACAAGGATTTGGAGGGTTATCTCCTCTGTCCAAGCCTCCACGCGGCCTAGTGCTTAACTCCCGTTTGAGAGGAGCTTCCCAGATACAGTGATAGAGTCAAGGATTTACCTAATGAAAGGTCCACTACGTCTGAGTTTATAACTTGTGGGAAGTTTATTCTTCCTATCCCACAAGTCTATCCTAAGCTAGTAGGTGAAAAGGCCCCTAAAAATAAAACTTACTAGTAAATTTTAATTTATGTGTTTATTTTAGAGGGTTGTTTCTTACTCAAGAGGAAATGGAAGTGATATACTGTATGGTGTTTTGACTCAGCAAGAAATAAATGAAAGTAAAGGTGTATTCAAATCAAACTACTACTATGAAATAAACTTCTTTTCATTTTTTCAAATATGTATTGATGAATTAAAAGCAGCAATAAGAGAAACTAAGCCTATATGTTTTGTATTTTTTGAGATGATATTTTTAAATTGAAAGTAAACACTACTTATGCAAAAAGACAATGCAAAAAGCTTAACAATGTTTATTTTTCCCTTTTAAAAATACTCAAAAATCTACTATGCATCTACAATGCACTATGCTTGAGCAAACTTGACACTTATAAACTGTATAAAAGCCACAAACTAAAGCAAACAGGCTGACAGAACCAAAAGACCAGCAAGAAAAGAAGGCTAGGAACCCTAGCTTGGGTGCAAACAATGAAAAATATCACTGCAGACTTAGAAAGGCAAGTGAAAACCAGCAAGTGTCAGAAGGCAAACTGGGAAAACACAGCCCAAGACCCTGATCACTGATCTGGACTAAGACACTTTGACCAACAACCCAAATAGGCCAATTACTCCACGATGCAAACAGTAAATAAACCAAGCACAAAAGACTCAAGGGCTTCCGAAAAGCACTAAGATGTGATCACCTGAGGCAATCAAACAAACTCTACAGCATTCTTAAAGAAAATCTTCTCAGAAAGCAAGGACTATAACAAGAAAAGAACAAGCAAAATCTTCTTAAAAACCCCAACTTTTAGGAGTACTCGCGACTGTCTAGCAGTGCAACTCGCGAATGATTCGTGAATATGCAGTATAACAACCCACGAATGCAACTTTATATCCGCGACTGCTTAGTAGAACAACCCGCGAATGGGTATAAAAATTTTCTTAAAAAAAAAGAAAAGACCCTAAGACTTTCAAATGCTGAAGTAAGTAAGAGCCAGGATAAAAAACCACAAACAATCTTCCAAGCAAACACTGGTCAGGAGGACAGAAATGACCTACAGCAGTCTAGGATTCCCCAGCGGAGTCACCAGTTCTGTTGTATAGCATTATGCACCTAATAACCATAGGTCTGGGGTTACCAACATACTCAAACACTTATAGACAATTGACTTCTAAAGTGCAGAATAGGAAATAGGAGGGTTAGAAAGACTTACTTGTTAAACGAAGGTCGATCCTTGCTAGTCCTCTTCCAATCTGCTCTGCTTCCAAAGTCTTCAAGGCTCACTCCTCTTTCACCTTTTTAGAGACAATCTTCCAGATACAGAGTGATTCATATATATATAAGCAGGTTAGATAAATCATATATGAAATACAGAAACATAAACAATTATCAAACCAAGATATATGAGACACATATGGGAGAAGTAATCTCTTTATTATCAATAATGAGAAAGTTCAGAGTACAACCAAACGTCTGAGACAAGGACTCCTCTGCAACCAAAGGACTCTGAGTTCCACTGTTCCAAATACTTCTGTCTACAATCCACCAACATAACTTTGCTCTCCAAGTATATGTATCTAACACCCTCCCCAAGGCCTGTATTTATATGAGTGAAATAAGGCAGTTCTCGAAGGTTGGGGAAGTTGTAGCAGTTAGGGAGATTAAGTAAAATGACTTAACTAATCCCCCATTTGCGCGTGTTTTTATGTTTTTATGTTAAGAGGAACCTTCGCGGGTATGTAGTAAAGCAACCTGGGAATGACTCGCGACTATGTATAAGCGCAACCCGTGAATACATGGATTCGCGACTTGCTACAAGGGAGACTCATGAATGATGCATGAGTTGTCTATAAAGAGAGTCACGAATACATCTTAACATGACAAAATGGCAAAGTAACTAGATGGATGAAGGGAGAATGTATTTCATGACAAGCCAAGCTATAGTGTTTTGGGAAAACCTCTATCCATAAGTGTCCTTTTGTGTGCCGACATGAGGGATATCAGCACTCGGACGGATAGGTGCCACTTAGGTGTATAACACACGATAATACAATGAAACTGAACTATGGAGAGTGGGTTTTGGAAATGTAATAATGGTCACCAGCTGGTGCCAATAATTCTCTTGGAAAATGTGGCATCCCCAAGCTTAGGGCTTGGAAGATGAGGGTTTTGTCATTTGCTTTGGTTGAGTTGGGGTTTGATATTTCTCTGCGCAGGGGAAAATGGAGGCGAACTCCATTGCAGCGAAAGTAAGAGCTCGTTTTGCTTCTCAACATTACTATGGTTTTCCTTGTTTCATTTAAACGTGGTCATACTTCTCGCCCAAATCGTATTCGATTTTGGTTGCAAGTGACAAGGTACCGAAAGTGGGGTGGCTCCAAAAATTTGCTATCAGCTCCAAGGTGTTGCAAAGTGGCCATAGTAATCATGTAAGAAAGTATATACTTGCTACCTCTAAGCCCTTTTGGGAAGACTGCGTTTGGATTTGTTTCTTGATTGGGGTTTTACTGTGGGGTTTAAATTCTCCTTCGAGCATGTAATACTCAGACTTGGGTTTTTAATTCAATGTTTCAGTGGGTTCTGGCCGTGGGGAAAAATTGTGTTTCCCTTGGCTTTGTGTATAAATTTTGGGTTTGTAATTTATAAAAGGTTTGGGCCTTGACTCATGGGATGCACCATTGCTTGATCAAATTCAGATAATGAATGCTAAGTTATTGGATATGTGTAAAATAAGGCAATTAAGGTATTAATTAATGGTATGTGAACACTGTAATAAGTAATTGATCAAGAGTCATCAATTAGAATTGTTGTGTGGAAGTTGTCGTGAGTCAACTTAAATATTGTTCATATACATTAGCAGAATTATCGTGTTCAAATATTTGTCATATTTCTTAAATCCTTAAGGGTGTTTTATTTATGAGTACAATGATAATGTGTTGATAACTATGATACTTGTCTTCAGAAGAGAAAAAAAATTATACATATTGTTAGTTGTTATTATTATTATTATTATTATTAATGATAATAAGGTCCTTTTTTACGTCGATAGGCATATATATCTTAGAATTTTGGGATGGACTACCATCTATGATTTTTAATCTATGAGCAAGAATGAGACAAGTGTACTATCGAGATTCTTTCTATGGGCATTATCCAAAATTTGAAATTAACAATTTACAAAAAATTAAAAAAAATAGCGTAGATAACATCTCATAAATACTGTTCATGATATTTGGAAAAATTAAACTTCAATTTCAACTATTTGATTATTATATACAACTATTTGATTCTTAGATATAACAATGAGCTTAACTCCATTGATGATACAACTATAAGCATAACTTCAACTCCAATCATGACTTTTACTTTTACTTTTAAATTATCATTATATACAACTATTAGCTTAACTATAATGATTCTACAACTATTAGATTAACTTCAACTATAATCGCTATTATATTGGATAACTATTAGATTAACTATTTCATACAACTATTAGCTTAATTGGAAAAATGAAATTAAAGGGTATGTTTCATAGCACAAAAAATCTGCTAAGTAGTCTCCATGTGTAAGAGGAGAGGTATGTATTTCTGATTATGAATACAATACAATACAATAACACAACTTATTACCCTTTCTTTCCATCTTTCTATAATCCCTTCTTGCTTCGAGGGAAAGACAGACATGGGTCTACTGCATTAATGGAATAAATTTGATAGCTCCAATGTTTTGACAACTATTAACTCAGCTTTAACTCTAATGGAATTTATATTGGATAACTATTAGATAACTATTATGTTAACTCCAATCATGATACAAATATTAAATTAAATTTATATGAATTAGTAATTAAAAAGTGGCAGTAAAAAACTATTAGATGAACGTGTAGTTGTACTTTAATGAATCCATCTCTTACCCTCGAAAGTTGAACTTTATTGCAGTGAAACTATGCACCAACCAATAAGCTTTCCATTTGGAAGCCTAGCATCATGAGAACAATCAACTAGGTAGTGTGCTCTAAGGGTGATAGGCTCAATGAAATCTATAAATATGAAGAAGAAGGGGAAGGGTTCTAAAAAGTTTTTATTTTGCGTTCATCCTTATAGCTCACTTAGGTGGAATCCAATACTCACGGGGTTGAGGTACAGAAGTTGAATGGAAAATTGGTGTGGTGCAGAGAGATAATTTTGTCGTGTGAAAGAAGAACAAAATACGTGTAACTCTTCCATCCATAAGCCACCTTGGTTTGTGTGTATTATGGTTTGATATATCCCAAAAATGTGATACATATTGTTATATGACTCAAATTTAAAATTGTTAATACTCATGTGGTGCAGAGTTTAGAGCAAGATATTTGTTGCACAAAAGCAAATGAAATATAGAGTCCCACCATATGCAATGTTAAAAAACCAAAGTGCTTTACTTATGTAGCAATTTTTTTCTCTTGGAATTGTATCCTATGGAAAGTTTAGGTTTTCCTTATTCTCTAAGCATTTGAATTTTTTGATGATATGGTTCATCTTCACGTATTTCAATAATTTTTTGAGATGTAATTTGATAAAGAATTGAACGAAATTCTAAGGACATGTTACATCTTGGGTTCTACTACAAAACTGTAAAAACATTTACATTCTCCAACAAACGTGAAAATTTTCAAATCCAATTTGATTCTTCTCTTCAAAATCATAAATAGAATAAATCTAGAAAAATTGGTCTCTCAATCGCTTAATCTATTCTTTGGAATATAACAATAGTGGAAAAAATTGTTATTTTCTTCTCTATTAATTCTTGGTTTCCAATTCATAGATGCGATTTCTCTCTCTAATCAATGAAGGCCTAAGCGAATTTACTAACTGATTGATTGTTGGAATGAGTAAGATTTGGTTGTTTCTCTACCTATGAAGAATAAGTGTTTTCATTTGTGTAGTTTTTTCTAAACATCTATTGAACAACAGTAATCTATCATCCAATTGATGCCATTAACAAGTCTTTATATAAATTGATCGTTGAATTATTAATAGGGGACATAAATGCAATGTCATTTAGCACTGAAATATTGTAGGATACATGTGCATTTTCTATAATCTCTCAAGTTGAAAGGCCCTCAAGCCATACCATTGTTAGCATATATGTCCAGCATATTGAATGCATTGATACTGTCTATCTCAAGAAGAGTTTGCATTGGGTTTTCATAGCAACGGAGGCCTGGATACCGAGATTGGAAACCATGTGTGCAATGGCGATGCCTATGTTAATGATGATTATACTAGCAAAAACCATATTAATAAAACTGATATGTTCAGAATACACCGAGATGCATATATTTGACAAATGGATGATTTTTTTTCCTAAATAATGTGTCAATTTGTAATATCTCAAATTTTGGACCTAACACTTATAGGCATGTGTCTATTGACTGTGATGATTATCTAGATGTTTTATTTTATATTGGGTCAAGGACCCCACTGCATATGAACATGATGATTTGTTTTATATATTGGGTGTAAGCAAATTACTGATGATATATGTATATGATTTTTTGTGTTGGGCGTGGACCCTGAAGCACATTATTGACAAGATGTTTTGTGTTCAGTGAGGAGCTATGGAACACTTTGAGTGACTGATGAATTGTGTTGAGCAAGAAACTCTAGAGCACATGAGTACTTACCTTTTTGTTGAGCAAGAAGCTCTGGAACACATGAAAAGATAATTGGATGTGTTGGGCATAAGCCCTAGAGCCTTCCATGTTGATGTTGAGCATAAGCTCTAGAGCATCGAATCCTTGGCCATTGTATCCCTAGGTGTATCATACAAATACATCCTAGCATTTAGTGTTGAGCGAAAACTCTGGAATTGCATTATGTTTGTAACTCCCTGTTATAGGTGTTGAGTATGGGATTTGGTAAGTGCTAGGGGTTACTGAAAAGAATTTAATAACTTCTGAGTGAAAACGACTTGAGAAAAATTTTCATCTCATCATACTTATTTATAAGTGATTAAATGAAATTTTGAATTTGTGTATTCTCATCAAAGTATTGAAGAGCTACCACATTATACAAGGGAAATCCAACATGCAAGGATGTTTAGAGTTGCCTAGCCTAGTAGACCTAAGCCACATATCTACTTGACCTTAATGAAGAAGTGTCATTTAGTCGAGGGATCATGGTATATGATCCCTGGAGACAAATGTTAACAAATCTTGTAATACTATGTATTTTATACATAGTATGTATAAAGAATTAATTATGATTTAATATATAATTAAATAAAAGAAAAAAGAGAAGCTCCATCAATTATTATTTATTATTAAAGGATTAATAAATAGTATAATACCTATGAAATTTTAACTAGGAACTAGTTAAAATTTCCTAGGTTAAGTATTGAAAATTACCCCAGTAATTAAAAAGAGTTAAATCAAGAAACCAAGGTTTCTTGATTTAACTGTCCCTTTGAGTAAAAATTCTGTCTATAAAGACTGAAGCCAAGAAAAGGCTTGGGGTTCTAATTTTTATCTTTGAGAATTATTATTCTGCCTATTTTTTCTCTCAAGTGTTTTTTCTGGAGAATTTTCTCCTCCAAGGAAAAGAGGATTGATTCAGAACTAAATACCAGTTAGGAAACCCTACCTTAGGAGCTCTAAGCTACTTGCATGTTGGAGTCCAGCTCGGGGGGATCTAGATTAGAACCGGGAATAGTTTCGAGTCATGGTTGGGAGGAACGTGGTAGTTCCAAAGTGATTTGGTCATCAAAATCAGAGGTCAGATCTTTCTTAAATTGATAATGCTGGTTATTTAAAAAGTGTGCAGGTTCAGCCATTAAAGGAGCTTCAGGAAGAAAAATTATAGGTATGAGTTCTTAGTATGTCAAGTTCATTTCTAGGGTAAATGCTGGTTTTTTTATATAAATGCTCTTTATATATTATTAGCCCTAGAAATGATGGTTATGTCCATATCTCCTAGGGTTACATATCTTTAAATCTAACCCTAGACTGTCTATGTTATCTTCTAGATTATATAATGAATATGTTAGATGAATGTTTCCAATGTATCTACTAACCCTATGTATTTGATGTTCTGCCTAGATTCTTCTAGGGTTTGTATTCTCTTCAATACTCCCTAGGGTTGTAAATATTATCATAGGATGTATATAGCAAGGATTTCATCTCTAAAGTTTGTTTCTGTATTCATTCAATATTCAAAAATTAGTACTATAAACTAGGTAAATCCAGACCTGTTGTTTATTGCTTCTTTATTCTTTATAACACTACCGACATATTACATTTGTCAATAGAGACGGGTTCAGATTATAGTAGATTTAATCATAAGAGTACTATTAAGAGAAATAAATATACTAAATAGATACCTTAGGGTATATATATATATAAGGCCATTAGGTATAAACATTTATTAAAACTATCTATACATTTAATTCCAAAATTAAATAACTCATCTAAGACCTTTCAAGGTCTGTATCCATATTACAAATTTACATTAAAAATACTCCACATAAATGAAACAACATTATAAATAATCAGAGGAGGCATCGTGACCATCCATGTGGTCCTTTACAATTCTTTGATCATAATTCATACAAAAGAATCCATGGTTCTAATGTTTCCATCTATACATAACTCAACAAACATTACCATAATCAAATTAAAATAATACATCATATACAGTAATCATATCTTAGTAAAACAACATCAAAATCATATTATAAATTCATGTTTTGCAACCGGAACATGAATAGAGTCCTGTGGGCATTCAAGCCCAGTTTGCTTTTATCTAATAAAATTCCATTTATTACATTACATTAAAACCCTGCTTTAAAACATAGGTCGCGACATCGATTCCCATGGATGTCCATACCCAAGGAAAGGCCTTAAAACAACCTGTAAGTAGTATAAGTACAAAACAAAAATCCAATTCCTATAACCATACTTACACAGGCCACGCTATACATCAAATCTGCGGGTTGTGGTTTATAAAATACATCCATTATAAATACCCAGAGTCCATTTATTGATTAATTACAACAAATGCCATCAAGGGTCTTAAACTCTAGCCTCTATGAAACCAATGAATGCACAACACTCACATAAGTCACGTCCTCGGCCAAGTTTTAAATCTAATACACAATCCTACCAAATTAACCCTACGCTATACTATCGCAGCACTATGGGAAGGATCATGCCATTCACGGCATGGCCTATACCCATGTTGTCCATGTGTTACAAAACAATATAAGTAACATCGTCACACAAAGAACCCTCAAGCTGTTGAATGCCCACATAATCCACCATAACAACAGAATAACACAGAGAAATCATGCTATGCACATCATAAGATTAAACCATGGTAAATCAAATAATCAAAACAATATGCATCCATTTACACAGAGCTTGCAAAGTAAGAATACACAATCATCATATTAAATAAACAAGTTTACACAGGCATGCCAATAGGATAACACACCATTGCAAGTAATGGTGCATCCCATGGCTAAAAGGCCCCAATGAAAACAAGATTTGCATAAACCAAAACCAAGTGTGCTAAGAAGCCCAAACATTCCTCTCTTCACTGCTAAACAGCCCAACTCACAATTGCAAACCCAAATTTATACACAGAACCAGAGCGAGTGCGACTTCAATCCACAGCCAAAGCCATCAAGATACTATTCAAAACCCAAGTCTATAATCATATGCCCAAAAGTGAAACGTAAACCCCACATCGAAACCCACAGCATAAAACCGCAACCAAGAAACAATCTATGTGCAGTCTTCCCAAGAGGGTCAAAAGGTAGAAAGTAAAAAACTCACTCACAGGCTTACCGTGGCCACGAGTGCAAACATTGAGAGCCCACCAAAGTAAAGCCACATTTCTCCTCATTCCCTTTCAACACCTGCAAAATAAAATTGAAAGTGGATGAGAAGTATGGCCACGTTATCAAACATTAAACCAAACCAATGTGCAAGCGTGTAAACCCAATAAGGACATACCTCAAAGTCTGGAGGTCGCCTCCATGGTTTCCCCCCTGCGTAGAGCCAAAGTGTAAAACCCCAAATGACAAACAACACACAACTATAGTGAGCCAAGCCTAAGGGAAGGCTTCCATGTTTTTCTAAATGCATTTAATGCACCAGCTGGAAACCATTAAATCCACATAAAAGCCCACTCTCCATAGTTTTGTTTCATTGCATTACAATGTATGACCACCTCTCACATTAAGACTTAAACCCTTATATTGTATAGTTTATACCATATATTATGTCACCACCCAAAATCTATCAGAATGTTAACATTACAAGGTTTGCTTGATGGTGAGATTATAATAATACATGGTCCATAGGATGCTCTAGTCCAAGACAAGAACCCAAGCTTAAGTATATAGCTAATGTTTATACCATAGGTTTAGAGCTTAGGGTTTTAATCCCTTAGTATCAAAGTATTTATTCTTAAGAACCATGGCATACAAAGTATGCCAGGGTAACATCTCTGACTATAAAAAGACCTTGGGTTCGTAACCAAGTTATGACCTACCAATAAAAGGACATAAGAGATGTTAATAGGTATAGTGAAAATATACATAGAATGTAAAATGTATTAATGATATATAGACTAATGAAATTAAAACAAATGAAGAATAATTAGTGTATAGGAAATTTAGCCATAGTAGCTACATGGACGATAATGACACTTACCAAGTTAAGAGAACCGAGTCAATAATCAATGTAACAACTAGTAGCAGGTCCTCTAGGATCAAGAGTGCCAACACACTTTACACCAGATCCCATCACAAAAGTAATGAACTACATTTAACTAAAAGAGGTTCCTTAGTTCGATTGAACTAAGTAAGCCTGCATAATAAAGTAATAATTTACCTCTCAAACCGTCATGGGAGAACAAGTCTCCCCACTCCGCCCACTTTGTTTCCACAAACAAAGTTAAGTTAGAACTCCATAATTATCAAGTGCAACAATGCAGAGAGGACAAAGCACATAAATCTAATGATGACACATAAGTGACAAAAGTGTAAACATAACACTAACTAGTAAACAACAGTACAACATCATAGGTAAAATACATTAAAAGTAAAAACTGAAATATAAACGACAGAACGTAAGAACAACTTGGGACTAAACAGAGATACATAAAGTGTACGATACAGTTCTGTAAGTAAATTATGTTCCATCTAGGTAGTTTTTACTAGCCTACAATTTTATTTTATTTTCAAGTTTTGGGGACATTACACAATTACTTGTATCTAATACTTAATCTAATATAACAACCACTTAAATTGTGGTTTTTAATCTCATAGTTGTATCATCATTGGATTTAAGCTAATAGTTGTATCTAATAATTAATTTAAAATTTAATATAAAGCTATTGCACTTAATATAACATCTTTGAGTTATCTCGACTCATTGCTTCCAAATGGAGTTCCACTAAGACTTATGCACATTAACTTGACTCCCCACTACCAGATGGAGTTCGAATGTCACATGAGTTGCACATTAACATGTTACTATGTGTAGTTATCACATGAGTTCACAGGAATTTTATGAGAATTTCAGAGGTGTTTATTAGGATTATGATTGTCACATGGACTGCACATTACTTCAACTCCTAGCTGTAAAATGCAAACTTCAACTCCCAACTTTAAAATGCAGTTTGACTAAACCTTTTGTACATTAGCTGGACTTATAGCTGCTAGTTGGAGTTTCACTATCACATGGACAACACATTACCATGCCATTAAGTTGAGTTACCGCATGAGCTATTTTTATTTTTTTATTTTTTTTCCAACTACCACAAAGTGTAGTTATCACATGAGCTATTTTTTGATTTTTTATACTTGTTAATTGTGAATTTTGAATGACGCTCATAAAATCAATGTGGATAGTACACTTGTCTTGTTCTTGTCCATAGATGAAAAAGCATAGATGGTATTCCACCACAAAATTCTAAGATATATATTCCTTTTGACATAATTAATATAACATTATAGTAAATAATAATAATTAATTATAATTATATATCGTATATTAATATGGATTGCGGTTGAAAATGATGGCCTTGGTTAACCTTTTCGATCTTCATTCAGGTTTATGTAGCTTAGTGACATTAACGTTATGTATCTTATGATCCATTCAAGTGCTATGTCACATTAGGACATTCTTCAAAGGCCATATTGGATTTTTACATTTATAAATGATTGTGTAGCATTGTGACTTTCCTCGTGGGGTTTGATGTAGTATGCATTCCTTGAGGGTTATGCCACATTTAGTTTATATGGATTTCATTGGTTTTGTTTTACCGTGGTTGACACTAATATTTTAGAATGGTTGTTCAACTTCATCTATCATAAATTTTAGTTAAGTTTTTTTGTCAACGATAATGTCATATTGCAACCTTCATCAAAGTGAGGGCCTTGCGTGTATGTCATGTTTTTAATCATTGCTTATGTTGAAGTACAATTTTCAAGGATGATTATTTGTAACTACTCCATTATTTAAGGGTAATTTTGTAGATTTATGTTTATCAATTGTTTTCTTGATTCATACACATTCAATTGTTATAAATTAAAATATTCCCATGTGCTTGTAATTATTATGAACAATGCTCCAAACACATCGAATTGTGATAATTTTTTAATATGAATGATATAAATATTTCAAGGATTGACCTCTGTAGTATTTGAATACAAAGGAACAATACATAGGAACACATTGTGATCACAAAGGATGCATTCTCGATCAAACTATTAAAATAGAATCATGGTTATAAATAAAAATTTCCCATAGTTTTGTTATTGTCATATATAATTTTCCATAAACATAGAAATGTGATCACTTTCTATAACTTAATGTTATAAATAGTTTGAGGATTGTATTGTAAAATATTTCAATAAGTATGAGTAAATCATGGTAATGCCAAAATTTGTGATCAAGCTATTCAAATTGAAAAAAAATGTAGGAATTAAATTCATGAGATTATGTAGCATTGTGACAGTTTGGAAAGGTTATGTTCTAGTATGCATTCCTTATGGGCTATGTCACTGTAATATACTGATTTTTTTACCTAACACTTATGGGAATAAGCCCCATTGCATATGATGTTGCTTTGATGTTTTATTTTGTATATTGAGCATAAGACCCCAATGCACAGGAGAATGAAGATTTGTTTGATATATTGGGAATAATACAATTGCATATGTTTTATGTACATGATTTCATGTGTTGGGTGTAGACCCTGAAGCACATATTTTATGAGACGTTTCTATTGAGCATGAGCTCTGAAGCACATGAGTATTTGATTTTTGTGTTGAGCAAGAAGCTCTAGGGGACATGAGTATTTGATATTTGTGTTGAGCAAGAAGCTCTAGAGCACATGGGTATTTGATATTTGTGTTGAACGAGAGGCTTTGGAACACATGAATATTTTAATGTTTGTGTTGAGTGAGAGGCTCTAGAGCACATGAGTTATGAAACCTTTGTGTTGAGC
>LPNX010995548.1:163305-249415 GCA_001517045.1 Pseudotsuga menziesii | reverse complement strand
TGAATAAAAGAGTAAGCATAAGTATTAATACTAGTGACTATGAATAATAATGAAAGGATATTTATATTATTATTTATTACTAATATTAATTAAAATATTAATTACCTAAAAGAGTCAAAGTGGGAACTCGTCAAGAGTTCCTAAATTAAATTAAATAAATATTAAATTCTCTGAAATTAAATAAAAAGGGTTATTTCAAGAACACAAATGATTCTTGATTTAACTGCCCCTTTTACTAAAGTATGTCTATAAAGACCTAAGCCAAAGAGAGGCATGGGGATATTTTGATTATTCCATCATTTTATGTTATTATTCTCAAGAGAGTTCTTGGAGAGCATTTTTCAAGAGGAAAGGAAAACTGATATAGAACATGTTATCCCAGATAGGGAAGCCTTACCTTATGAGCTCTAAGCTACTTGCATGTTGAAACTAGCTCGCAGGATTTGGATTGAAACCAGGAACGGTTCCAGGTCATGGTTTGGTGGAACATGGTAGTTCCTAAGTTATTCGGTTAACTGAACAGAGGTCGGAATTTTCTTTGTCGTTGTTAATGCTTTGCGTTTGAGTGTGGGATTTTCATCCATTAAAATAGCTTCAAATTATAGGTATGAGATTTCTTTATCTTCCTTACAATTCATACAATTTCTTATTTAATGAAGGGATTAAAGTTTGGAATGATAATATGATTATTATCTGATGTTGTAGCTAGGTTATTTCTACATAACCTTAAAAGAATAGCTAGGGTTATTTTAGTTTACATATGCATACAAGCCCTAGAAATGAATATTTTGTTGCATGAGTATTTTGTTTACTTAAACATGATATCCTAGTTAGGAGAATATAAATTATGTTTCTTACTATTGAAATGAGACTTTCATATATGCTTTTATCAGTTTTCAAAACCATAGGAGAACATGGTCTCTATTATTTCTGCATTACTCTTTCATCATTTATATTTTAAATTTATTCATCTCTAATGATGTATTCATTCTAACAGAGTCTAGATTATTTAGGTTAGCTAGATTTCTGATTATTGTTCAAACTTATATACAAAAGTAAAACAGATTTTACAAACAAATAAAACTATCAACCAAAAGAACTAATTAAAATCCACATAAACGAAATTATCTCCATTAAAATCCAACTCTACATTTCCCATTGTTGATATCTTACACATTTCCAGCATGGTTATTATTTCACCCATCAAATCCATTATATACAACTATAGCATAAACACTATGCATAAAACATAAATTAAATACCATTCCCGTGATGAATCTTGAACAATTATATCATAAATACTATTAACATACTTAACATAGTTAAACACTAATCCTATAATAAACATAAAGATGATAAATATTAAAAAAACCCATACATTTATTTTCATTATAAAAACCTCTACATAAAATTCCAGCCATCGAGACCTGTTAGCATCCGACCACAGGCATAAATATCATTACAGTTATCTCAACTATTTTAACCAAACCTAAGAAACAATTATACACTTAATACAAACCAAATCATTAAACAACATATCCTTTTAAAGAAGCCAGGATCGAATCATGTTGGAATCATTGCCAAAACAAAAATACACACGTTGTGTCAACCACCAGTCCAAGCGTTAGACAACCCAAGATCAAATCCTGTAGGATTATGAAAATCAAAACCATAACGCTACGTTGAAACACTAGTCCACATGTTAGGACAGCTCAGGATCGAATCCTGTAGACTTTCAATTCTAAACAACAAAACCAAAATCTAATACATGCAGGAATTGAATACTATAGGTATCAATTTTAAAAACACCAACGTATTAACACTATCAAGGGTTCACATTACAAGCTTCCCACAAAATTTATAACATAAACCATTGAATACACCCAATATAAAAAATTCTATTAGAACCACAACACATAGAGAATTAGTTTAAACACAATTCACAAGTTGCATATTCGCTCAAGCCTAAAGTCACAGCTTCCAAAGCTCACAACTATAAATCCCAACCTCATACATCTCTACACAGTCTTATAATTAATAAACATAACCATAAAACCTGCACAATGCATTTTCACCCAAAGGCTGAGCCAGGCTCATGGTCGTGAGGTGAAAACTGCACCATAAACAAATTATACCCAACAAATATAAATGTCGAGAATGAATAATTTAAACCCTACTGTCAAAACGCATACAGTCACAGACTTTCCAAACATCGAAACACTATTTGCTAATGGTATTCAAAACTAAAGGTCGTATTAACGAAAGCCAATCACAATAACAGACCATACAATCCACGAATTGAAAGATTAAATAGTAAATTAATGACAGGCACGAGTACATAGTGCCATTACAAGAAATGGCACTATAAATCCAAGGTATTTTGCATCATATAAGTCCAAAATGCAACACCATTCCATTAAAACAGTAAAAACATATGATTTAATTACAAACCAAAAACTATTTACAGAGTCAAGTATTCATTTGAATAGACATGAATCACCAGTGTTTGCACATTTAAAACTTCCAAGAATGAGTCAATTACAGTCGCATCTCTTGGATACCCAACACCATACGAGGTCCCAAACCAACTATCAAAGTATGCAAACCAAAACTACACATAGATAAACCCTCCCAAAAGAGAGTGCAACACTCTGTCCCACACAAGCGCAGAGGCAAAGTCCTACGTTGTTTCACAAGGCTTACCCATTAAATGGTTGCGTAGACAGTCCAGAGAACCACCAACAATCCACAAAATCCAAGCCACCCCTATCACCTAAAAAATTGAAACACATAGCCATGAGAAGTATGTTGAAACCTCAACTGAGCAAATGATTAAAATAGCATTGCAAAACCAGGATTGAGCACATACCTATAGACGTAAGAGCAACTGATAACCCACACAACATAAACGCCCGAGAGCCAAAACCACACAGACCACCAAGAGAAGATCCAAATGAATCACACAACGACCAATCCATCATTTAAGTCACGTTTCCCACTCTTCCCAAGTGACCATAAATGCGCCACCATGGTTCCCACTATCAACGTGATTTTTACCCACCTCTCCATAGTTAAAACCACAATGTTTTCGCAATTGCACTAAACCCCCATCAAAACCCTCTTTGGTATCATTGATCCATAGTTTCATGGCATATGAAATATGCCATGAAAGGTTTTCACATAGCCCATAGTATTTCCAAAGACTCAGTATAAATTTTTCCATGGTTTATGAACTAAGCCTTGAACCTTAGGCTTTACACTTTAATAATTTACATGTTATAAAATAAATATCAAGAGGATAGAATTATCATAAACTCAAACCATAATAGTAATGCCAACCACAAATACTCAAGTCATACAACCCCAAATCTACGTAGACATAGAAAGTAGGAACAGTTAGGCCAGGACTTTAGTCCTTTTATCTTTGGTATGCATAGGATAGTGTAGCACAGTTAGCATGTCATAGGATGTTACATTTAGTTGTCATAGTTAGCTTCTATCAATGAAGTAACCTGCACAAAATGGGAAGTTTGCATTAGTTTACAATGAACTAAGTAAACCTCGTAAAAGCATGAGGTACCTTTTACCTCTCCAGGTGGTCCCTTAAGGGATACAAATCCTTCCACTCCACCCCTTGACAGTTAAAGGCAAGTCAGAACTTTTCATAAATAAAACCATAAACAAAGTACAGAATAGATAGCCATGAAGTAAGACATAACTAAACCATCATACGCAAATGTATGTTAAATAGTAAACACTAGCAGAGTAATCATTTAACCAGTTCGAGTAATATAAACATAGTGCATAATTACATCAGCATTAAATAGGAAAATATATAGAAAGGTAAAGGTAGCTTATGACACTTTGACCTAGTAAATAGTGACAGACATATTTCACAAAAGATGAATTAATGTCCATGATAGGTAGTATTTAACTACCGTAAAAAAAAATCAAATTTTGGGGACATTACAAGTGGTCTCAAAGCCCAGTTCCAACACTAAGACACCTAATGGACGTGCCCAACATTCGTTGCAGAAAATAAATTATGTTTTTGAAATTTTGTTAACTAACAAAGAATTTCTTGTTATTAAAATTTTAGATTTGCGGGATTCAAAGAACAGTTCAGATCATGAACACGGAAGAAGAGAATGCCAGCAAGGAAAACTGAATACCCCCACTAGGGAAGAAGAACCGATGGTTGAATTAAATTCTGATATACTAAAAACCATACAATGTCTTCAAGCGGAATTACAAAATTTCAAGGATGATAATATGAATGAAAGAAAATAACATCAAGCAATTAATTAAGCTTTGTTGCGGAACATGACAGGAGGAACCCCGCATGGAAAACCCACTCATTCAACCAACAAGTTCAAGAAATATTTCTATCATAAATGGGCCAGCAACACAAAGGAAGAAGGAAAAGAAGAACACACCCCTGAACCTCCAGAAAGAGATTATCTGTAATACCCCTGGTTTTGACCCCGGATGCATTAAAAGGTACATGATGTATATATTGTAATTAATCGTGGTGTGGAGCTAAAGGAAAAAGGCCCACCATTGATTTGGTTGAGTTATGTTTCGGCAATTAGGATCGTTGCCGATGGTATATTGTGCTATCCAGCACATATTGGTTTTGGCATCATGTAAACATGCACATTAATTAAAATGAACCTACAGCCAGCTATGGCGGTGCAACGTTAATGAAAAGGGCATGATTCCTAAGGATAAGGGGGGATTGCTAAACCTAGACCCCATGGGGAAAATACATGTTTCAAACCTTAAACCCTATTTTAGTTGAGGTAGTTAATGCTGGGTAGAGGTGGGTGGTAGGCTTTCCCCCACACGCCTCCACAGCTGGTTCAGTCACGCGTGAGCTGGGAGTGGTCTCCTCATGCACCATTTGGGATGCTGACCATCTGTCCACTCTCTCTGGGATGGTGGGATGTTAGTTTTCCTCTTACAAAGTGGAGATAAAATGGATTACAATCCATTGTGTGGGGGTTCACCCTTCCCTCTCTCACACCGATTTCCAGTCTGTGGTTACGTTCTTCCTTCCCTTCACGCAGGGAGTTGGTGTTCACTCCACCATTGCTGACTGTGAAAATGTGTCGTGGCTTCATAGTTGAATAAGAACCATTGTTTTGTAATGTTGTTGGCTATGTCTGGACTATGTAATGTCCTGTTACTTCATCGGGAACCTGGGTTGTTGTTCTTTCCCTGAATTGGGATTTGTTGTGGTTTCTTCGTGGATCGTTGGCTATGGCCTCACTTACGTTGTGCTGACTATGTTTTCCCCTTTATCAGAGTGGTATCTACTACAGATTATTGGGGAGTCATTTCGGCCAAGATAGGGCCAAGAATGACTCAGGGATTTTCTTCCCTTGGTTTTTGAGTTGTTTTGTATGAAGTACCTTTTTGGGTTGCTGTTGAGTTGTTTTGGCCATGCTAGGTCCAAGAACAACTCTGAGTCGCCTTGTTGACTTGAGCTGAGTTCACCTTTTCATTTGGGTTTGGCACCCTATTGTCTTCATCTTCTTCATAGAGCTATGAACTGTTTGATTTACTGCAGTATGCAGTGGTTGGTCTTCGAACCGTTAAGAGTAGGATTAGAGGCTGGGTATGCTTGATAAACTGGTGTTTGGAGCCACTCAGACAGAGTGAGACTATTGGATTTCTTCTCCACAAACATTGAAGAGTATTGGAAAGGGAATTCAAGGCCTGAGGGACTGTGAAGCAGAGAAAGGATTGATTCTTGGTGTCAGGTGTGTGGATGTCTTAGAAGTCAGGTTAACTTTGGTATAGGATTCCTTAGCTCTCCATTGAGGCCACTAGCTTAGAATTTATCCTTTCCTATATCCTTGACGTATTGATAAACCCTAATGTGGGGGCTTGGCTTATTTTTGTACCTTGGCTATGTGTAAGCCTGCTTTGACCCTTATTCCTTGAGGAATCATGCCCAGCTCGGGGGTGGCAGTGTTGTTGAGAGATTGATGAGCGCGCTGGCCTATGGTTGGGTGGAACGTTGCAGCGATGTAGCTAGTTGTGAGACAAATTCTGTTTAAGATAAGTATTCTTGACTATTTTGTCTCTGCATTTATATTTATTGATTAATGAATATAATGAACATGTGGTATGCTTGAATGAATGTATGTTTGCTTCCACTATGTATATGAAGGATTATGCATCTTGGTATGTTTTATGTTTTAATAATTTTATTTCAGCATTTTATGTATGTTCATGTTCATGGGGCTAGATGCCCGGTTGTTGGAGGGTTTGGTAGCGTCCTCTTCGCCAGTCGGAGGGTTAAGGATGTTACAATGTGGTATCAGAGCTAAAGTTTCATCATGAGCCTAAATGGGCCATGAAAGATCAGATAGTAGAGGTAGGTTTCCTTCTACCCAGCAGAGATTAGAAAATTGTGACAGGAAAATTCACAAAAATTTTCTAAGTGCCAAATTTGTTGGCTCATCGGAAAACTTAGTGAGAATTTCTTTTGATGCAGTGGAAGAGCTAGTCTAAAGCTCACATGACGGAAGCCAGTCAAAAGAAAATTGTGAAATTCCTCTATGAGCTCGTCGACCATCGGTGAATGTTAGAGGATGGGGGAGCCGTAGTTTCGGTGGAGATCAGCTAAAGACCGGCGAAATGCCAGCTTGATTAGTCTGAAGGTCCCCCGGTATCGAACGTCGGTGACCGGAAAATTATAGAGGAAGGGAGAGCCAATGTGGAGAAAAGATAAAGGAGAGAAAAATTTTGAAAATTTTTTCTAAGTCAGACCATCAGCGATCGACGGACTGCCGATGAAAATCAAAAAATTCTACTTGATCATGCATCCACCATTGCGGCTGGCTAGTGGACTATCCTTCTGATGGATAGATCCCCCGACCACCAATGCCATAGTAGGTAATCGTTCTGACAGTTGATACATCGACAAGAAATAGAAGACGTTTGAGATGATGAGGTGGCAGAAAGAAGGTTAAAGAAGAAAATTCAAAAAAAAAATTCTAAGTATGGGAATCGTCGGTCGTCGTCAAAACTTAGTGGATGTGGGAGCTGCAGTTTTGGTGGAGATTAGCTGAAGACCACCAAAACGCCAGCCCAACTTAGTCAAAGAAACACCCGATATGGAATTTCAGCGTCGGCGAGGACTAGTTGATCGGATCGATGAAAATTAGATGAAGGAACTGTCGAAACGTCGTTGCCGTCGAAAGAATTTATCTGATGAAAGAGCCACCAAGCAGCAAGGAAAAGAAGTTTATTTTGGAAAAATTCTAAGTATCGGACCCTCGGCCCATCGGGAAACTTATCCTGATGAAGCTCAGATGACTAGCTGAGGGAGTAGCCGCAGTGTCAACAGGAAATAAATGAGGAAATAGCCGACAGAGTGTCACAAAAAGGAGAAAAAAGAGAATCGATTTTTCTAAGTGTTGAGGCTATCGATGATTGGTGCACGTTAGTGGATGAGTCCGTCGATGAGTCAGGAGAAGTCAGTGGTTTGGTCCGTTGATGGGCATCGAAAAAGTTTAGCTGATTGTGCATCCGCCGTTGCCGAAGTCTAAAGGACTAACCTTTCAATGGGTAGGAGTCCCAACTGTCGATGCCATAGTGACTAGAGGTTCAATCATCGATAGGCTTGTGGCCGCGAAAGGCATAGAAGGACCGTTTTCCGCCATTACGGAAGCCAAGACGACTAGCCACCCGATGCACAAAGCGCCCGACCGTCGATGCAACGCATAAGTTGGTTTCATCGTTGATTCAGTTCAGAAGGTTAGATGATTATGGTGGAAGGAAATAGAAAAGAAACCCACTGATGAAATTCGGAACAGACTGTCGATGAGCAGTGGAGAAAATTAGTGGTTTTGGTCACCGAAACATCGTAACATTAGTTGGGATGAGACCCGATCCTGTACAAAGAAATTTGGGTTTTTCAAAGTGGATTTTTCAAGCAGTTTTCAATTGTTTTTCAGTGGATTTTTCAGTAGTTCCAAGGCTGAAAAGGAAGAAGAATTCTAGGTGGCTGAAGTTGGCAATTCAGACCAAAATTCAGTGGTGTGTTTTGACATCATTTTTGAAATGATGTGGTTTCCACACCCGAGGTCAGAATGAAGCATGTGGATAGGTGTTGGAAAGATTATCCAGCAAGGAACAAGGGAGAGCTGCTAGAATACGAATGTGGACTAGAAAAGTGCTAGTAATAGCTTGTAAAATAAATGTGATGCTGTCAATATGGATGATTATCCGGGGATTGCATGCCTAGAGGTAGCAAGACCATGAAGTCAAACCAGTTGTTGTGTGGAAGAGGAGTTCCATGCAAAGATGAGGGATTTGAAAAGGGAAAATTCCTTAAACCTTGTCTTGTTAATTATAATTACATTTATAAGTTTCATACATGAAATGTATGAAGATATTCCTTGCATGCATAGGATATTACATGTTGGTAAGAATAGTGAGAATTATACATTTATAATGAGCCACTAATGATGATTATTGCATTGATGTTGGAATTAGTGGAAAAAACAATGACAACATGGACATGGATGAATATGTTGTTGATGCCTATGAGTGTGACTAGCAACCCTATGGAGAAAGGGATAAGGCAACAAGCCTAGAATCAAAAGTTGGTGAGCGAATTCTGCAAACTCCTGCAAAGGACCAACCAAACTGGTAATGTCAAGCGTGTAAGTAGGACCCATGAAGGTAAGAGTTTAATTATGACAATTGCATGGAGTGGTAAAAGCAAGAGGTCTCATACCATGTGGGTATTTGAATTTTATACTGCATTCATATAGAAATATGTTATGCCTGTATTATGTTGCTATGAGCTTGGTATCCCAAAGAAAGTAAGCACTAATGATCTTGATTATAGTAATGCATCCTATATGAAGTATTCATGGTTAGGCCATGCATGGTATGTTTGAATGCATAGTATTCCTGAATCAATGCAAGGTAGCATTGAGTGGATATGCATTAAAATATTTCATAAATATTGTAGTTATGCATTGAATGGATGCATATGAAGGGTGTGAGTAAATGATTACCTAAGTATGGGTGCAAATGTTGTGATGCATTGCATGAATGCATTAATATATTGCATGTGATATTATCAATAACTAATGGCTGAAATGATGAATTGATGACAATTCTGGAACAATTTCAAGAGTTGTTATGAATGCAGGATAGTAAGTGCATGAAGAGGGTAGTCATGATCAATTGGCTGCCAGAAATGCTCTATGGAAGAGAAAAGTGGTACAAATGATACGCTTGTGAAGTAAGGAGTATCTAAACCCTTCATTTAATTGCATAAATGATGTGACTGTACCCTATAATTTAAGGTATGATAATGATTGCGTGAAGTAAATTATTTTTGGTAATATTGATGTGATAAACAGTTGGAAGTTTTTGAATTTTATAAATTCTAAAAATGCTTTAGTGATGGTTGCATCAATGAAAAGGTTATATGCATC
The DNA here is from genome assembly GCA_001517045.1 of Pseudotsuga menziesii. NCBI lineage: Eukaryota > Viridiplantae > Streptophyta > Pinopsida > Pinales > Pinaceae > Pseudotsuga > Pseudotsuga menziesii. Next base: position 239,948 of record LPNX010995548.1, on the reverse strand, counting down.
CAAACTCACCAAGTGTTTGGCTAATTAAAGTTTAGGTTTCAAGTAGATTGTTCAAAGCATGGCAATAATAGTAAACCATGACAAATGCCGGAATCCACCATGTGAAAGAGCCAAATCTTATGAAAAGAGTCTCATGGCTGTGAAAATAGTTTGTATGCATAAGGGGTTGTTAAATTTGAATTGTGAATTTCAGATTTGAGAAATTGCTGACAACTACTAATCACTATTGTCTTGCATAAGATTGTGTTAGGAGGATGCATTGTAAGTGGGTATTCATGTTATGCTAGTAAGCATAAAATTATAATGGGAATAGTGGTGTTGCTTACAAGAGACCCACAATTGAGGATCACCTCATTGCCAAGCAAATCAATCTCTATAGTGAACAGAGTTGCAAATTCTCATTGAATTTAATTACTAATGTCATTGCTTGGTTATGGAACAATCAATTTGGATTGTATTATCAAATAATGATTGACTATTGGCTATTTGATGAATGTGCCAGGGGTACACACTACAGGAAAATCATGTGTGATGGCCTGCAAGAGACAAACTTCATGGGAAGGTTTTCCCTTATCTTGGAAATGGGTTTCGGGTGAAACTCCATTGGAAATTTTGGAAATGTCGCATCTGCACTACATGTTTGGTAAGCAACATGAGTGAGATAGTATGGGTTATGTCAATAAGGCATGTGTGGATATGAAATGTAAAGAGGAATTGGGATGGAAAACCAAGGGACTATCAACTCAGAGAAGGGAGCCCCCATTCCTCCTTAACGAAGGAAAACTGCTTTGGAAAATGGATAAGTGTTATGTGACCCTAGCTAAGAATATGCATGTCAAATTGTTAAATTCAATATGCAGAACATGTTTTGGTTTTATTTCCATGTTTTGTGTGAGATGGGGCAGTGGAATTAGAGCTCCCTACTGGAAATGAAACCTGGAAATGGTCATTTATTGTTGATATAAGTGCATGTGTTATTGTTGATGGCCTGATAAACCCAACTATGTTGGCTTGGTTGATGATTGGTTGTTGACATAAGTGCATTGTTGATATAAGTGTAGGTGATTTGTTGACAGTTTGATAAACCCAACTGAAGGTTGGCTTAACTGTGCCTGATATATATATAAAAGGATGTTGTGAAGCAGCTTGCATGCTGACCTAACATCCAAGTATGTAGGGGATCCCAAGGTTTGCAAAGCGAAGCAGGATCCTATGGACCAATGAGGAAACACACAATATAGATAAGTATTGGATTACCTTGCAATTACTTGCTTATGAATATACATGCATATATGATTTGGTTATGATGTTTTAAGCTCTTGTTTAAGAGATAAAAACTGATGAGAATAAACTAAACATGTGAATCTATTCAATGTTTGAATATAGGTATCGCTGGAAGCGAGGACTACGAAAGCATCCTAGGGATGCATGTGGACATGTGACTGTCCTGAATAGCTCAGGATGAGCAGTAATGGAAAAGGTGCTAGTAATACTGTGAAGGTCCTAGTAGCCGAGACGAACCATGTGGGGAGGCTCCATGGTTGAGAGGTCTGAAATAGACTAGAGACACTAAGTGTCATGACCAAGAGGGATTGGTATAGCATTCACGGTGAAGTGAAAGAGGCTGAGAGCATGAAAAGCCACAGCGGTGGTGTGGGTTCCAGGATGGAACAAAACAAAGAGGGGAAAAAAACTCTTGCTGCTCTCTCTTGCCTTTTGATTATCTATATATATATATATATATATATACTTATGCATTGTGAAAACAAAGGATTTTTGAATGCATGTGTGACTGAAAATAGAATGTGTTTATTTGCTTAAAAGTAAATTATGAATGTTGGAATGGTTAAGTCCCTGCCCAAGAATGGACATGAATGAGCTCATGTTCCTGTTGGGAAGGTATGAAAAATATGAAAGTCTCCTTGATGAGACTTGGACTGTCATGCCAATTGGGCAATCAATTGACTGATATTAATGCCTATATTATGCTTGGTCTAACAGAATTTCAATGATGCCTTTCACAGGTGAGAAAGGTGAAATCCAGTGGTGCACATTGATCATGGTAGCAGACCAAAAGTTGTTGGACTTGGCTGGAAGTCTCCTTCAAACGATTGCCATGACCCAAGAGAATCTTGGAGAGATGCTCAAGATACAGAAAATGCAGAATGAGATGAACCACCATATTTTGCAAGACTCTATTGGTTTACAAAAGGAGGTAAAAAGCCGTCTTGGGGAAATCCGTAAAGGCAAGGAAAGTGGATCAATGATGGGACATTCGTCCAAGAAATATTTTAAGAAACGGTCCACGCATGAAGACTCAAAGGAAATTGAGCAGGTAAAGATGAAGCAGCCAATGAAATGTTTGAAATGTGGAGGACATCATTTACGTCGGGACTACCCAATGAGGGAACATAAAGAGGGCAGCAGCCACAAATTTCCTTGACTTGGGGATGAGTCGAAAGCTGAGAACCAATAGGAGAAGCTCATGGAAGCCGAGGGGCTTGGTCCTAAAAGTTCAAAGTAAATAATTGAACATGGGACAGATCTGCAAAATTTTGAAATTTTGGATGTGCAAATTGTATATATATTCCTATGTATTGGAACATCGAGGATGGTGTTATTCCAAGGGGGAGGGGATTGTAATACCCCCGGTTTTGACCTCGGATGAATTAAAAGGTACATGATGTATATATTGTAATTAATCATGGTGTGGAGCTAAAGGCAAAAGCCCCACCATCGATTTGGTTGAGTTATGTTTCGGCAATTGGGATCGTTGCCGATGGTATATGGTGCTATCCAGCACATAATGGTTTTGGCATCATGTAAACATGCACATTAATTAAAATGAACCTACAGCTAGCTACAGCGGTGCAATGTTAATGAAAAGGGCATGATTCCTAAGGATAGGGGGGGGATTGCTAAACCTGGACCCCATGGGGAAAAGCCATGTGTGAAACCTTAAACCTTGTTTTAGTTGAGGCAGTTAATATTGGGTAGGGGTGGGTGGAAGGCTTTCCCCCACCCGCCTCCATAGATGGTTCAATCACGTGCGATCTGGGAGTGGTATTCTCATGCACCATTTGGGATGCTGGTCGTCTTTCCAGTCTCTCTGGGATCGTGGGATGTTCATTTTCCTCTTACAGAGCGAAGATAAAATGGATTACAATCCATTGTGTGGGGGTTCACCCTTCCCTCTCTCACACCAATTGTATGTCTATGGTTACGTTCTTCCTTCTCTTCACATAGGGATTCGGTGTTCACTCCACCATTGCCGACTGTGAAAATGTGTTGTGGCTTCATTGTTGAGGAAGGACCATTGTTTTGTAATGTTGTTGGTTGTTTCTGGACTGTGTAATGTCCTGTTACTTCATCGAGAGCCTGGGCTGTTGTTTTTTCCCTGAAATGGGATTTGTTGTGCTTTCTTCATGGATCATTGGCTATGGCCTCATTCACGTTGTGCTAACTGTGTTTTCCCCTTTATCAGAGTGGTATCTGCTGCAGATTGTTGGGGAGTCATTTTGGCCAAGATAGGGCCAAGAACGACTCAAGGATTGTCTTCCCTTGGTTTTTGGGGTGTTGTGTATACAAGTGCCTTTTTAGGTTGTTGCTGAGTTGTTTTGGCCATGCTAGGGCCAAGAATAACTCTAGGTCACCTTGTTGACTTGAGCTGAGTTCAACTTTTCGTTTGGGGTTGGCACCCTGTTGTCTTCATCTTCTTCACAGATCTGTGAACTGTTTGTTTTAATACAGTATGCATTGGTTGGTCTTCAGATTGTTGAGAGTAGGATTAGAGGCTGGGTATGCTTGAGAAACTGGTGTTTGGAGCCACTCAGACAGAGTGAGACTGCTGGCTTTCTTCTCCACAACCCTTGAAGAGTATTGGAAAGGGAAGTCAGGGCCTGAGGGACTGTGAAGCAGAGAAAGGACTGATTCCTGGTGTCAGGTGCGTGGATGTCTTAGAAGTCAGGTTAACTCTGGTATAGGTGTCCTTAGCTCTCCATTGAGGCCACCAGCTTAGCATTTAGCCTTTCCTAGATCCTTGATGGCCTAATAAACGCTACTGTGCGGGCTTGGATGATTTGTGTACCTTGGCTATGTGTAAGCCTGCTTTGACCCTTATTCCTTCAGGAATCATGCCCATCTTGGGGGTGGCGGTGTCGTTGAGAGATTGATGAGTGCGCTTTCCTATGGTTGGCTGGAACGTTGCAGCGACATAGCTGGTTGTGGGATGAATTCTGTTTAAGATAAGTATTCTTGACTATTTTGTCTCTGCATTTATATTTACTGATTAATGAATATAATGAACATCTGGTATGCTTGAATGAATGTGTGTTTGCTTCTGCTATGTATATGAAGGATTATGCATCTTAGTATGTTTTATGTTTTAATAATTTTATTTCATCATTTTATGTGTGTTCATGTTCATGGGGCTACATGCCCAATTGTTGGAGGGTTTGGTAGCATCCTCTTCGTCGGTCGGAGGGTCGGGGACGTTACATTATCACAGTATTTCTAGTGATAATTCCCTTTCTCCTTGCAGAAAGAAACAGAGGAATGATGAAAACCTCCAAGGAGAATTTAGATAGAACATCAGGGAAAAAGATTAAGAATGGCTTCTTGGTATGAGCAAATAATTCCGAGTACACAAATACTCGAGTGAAATGAAATCCCGTCTAGCCATATATAATTTAAATGGAAAAGTAGCTAGATGGTGGAGAGAGCTAAAGCATACCAAGAAAGATGAGGTAAAAGAAATACGATGGATTAACTTTCACATAATGTTTCAGGAAAAATACATTTTTGAAAGATTCTTTGATAGGAAGGTGAAAGAGTTTCACAAGTTAAGTATAGGTTCCATGACCATGAATTCTTTTATTAACATATTTTTGGATCTAATGCGTTATGTGCCAAACATAAACGACAAGAAAGTGAAAATACAATAGTTTTTAGGATGTCTTCCTCCCAACTTTCAGGAGAGGATTGAATTTGACATGCCTAAAACCTTGGACACCACCCTACACAAAGCTATTATTTTCTATGAGCATGGGAAGCTGAGGCAAGAAAACATCAACAAAAGTAGAGATGGGTCTAGGACCTTCTCAAGTAGCTACAAACTGCGTTTCAACCCATCGCCTTATAGAAAATAGAACAATAGTTTTACATCCAATAAGAACTTCAACAAGACATGAACAAAGCCATATGTACCAGCTTCAAATGCTAACAAACTGGCAACAAATGAAGGAGCTAATTTTTTCCCACTACTAATCAAATGTTGGAAATGCTAAGGGACCCATTATGTCTAAGACTGTAATAAAAAGACCAATGGATTCTTGCACAATTTACAGGAAGAACCAATGGTAGAGGACATATCTGGAACACCAAGGATTTGTGCAGCCTTGGATGCCTGACAGGAAGACCATCAGGATACTATGGTTGAGATAGAAGGTAAGGTTTCCAACACTTCTATTTCAATATTGATTGACCCTGGTGCTTTCCAAATATATGTATTGCCTAAAATTGTTTATTTATGTAAACTAGACAAAGTTAAACATGAGAAACCCTAGCTGGTGCAATTAGCCACGGGTATAAAACGAAAGGTTTCTGAAATAGTTATGGATTGTGAGGTAAACTTGAATGGTTTCCCTGCTAGAATAAATCTGAACATTCTACCCTTAGGATCGTGTGATATACTTATCAGCATGGACTGGTTGGAACAACACCATGTCATGCTTGATTGTTTACACAAGTCAATCTTGTGTACATATAGCCAAGGGAATCAGGTAAATATCCAAGGCATACCTAAGAAAGTTTCTGTAAGGAAAATATTTTCTTTATAAGCAAAGAAGTTCATTAGGAAAGGCTGCAAACTATTTGCAGTAAACATCCAAGACATAGAATCTAAAAGAGAACAACGCATCAAGGACTTTCCAGTTCTCGTGGAATTTACAGATGTATTTCCTGAGGGGATACCGGGATTACCACTGAAACAAGACTTATTATTTTTCCATAGAACTCACACCAGGATCAATTCCGGCTTCAAAATCCCCTTACCACATGAGCACACCAGAGTTGGTGGAACTCAAGCTACAGTTGCAGGACTTGATTAAGAAGAGATATATCTGACCGAGTGTGTCCCCTTGGGGAGCACCGATACTTTTCATAAAGAAGAAGGATGGTATGATGCAGATGTGCATTGATTATGTCTATGTTAACAAAATGACCATCAAGAATTGATACCCACTCCCTAGAACTGATGACTTGTTCGATCAACTTGAGCAGCCAAGATATTTTTGAAAATCGACCTGTGGTCCCGATACCATCAGGTACGGATCCACGATGAGGATATTCATAAAACCTCATTTCATATGATATAAGGCCACTACAAGTTTGAAGTAATGTCATTTGAGTTGACTAATGCACCCGTGAACTTTATTTGTATGATGAACAATATCTTCAGTAAATACCTAGATAAATTTGTATTGGTCTTTATAGAAGACATCCTAGTTTACTCTAAGAGTAAAGAGGAACACGATGATCATATACACATATTACTATAGGTGTTACGGGAACACCAATCCTACGCCAAGTTTAGTAAATGTGATTTTTACAAACCACAGATACAATACCTAGGTCACATCATCTCCGAGAAGGGGATAACTGTGGACCCGAAAAAGATTAAAGCCATAGATGATTGGCCTACAACCACTAGTGTCACTGAAATTAGGTCCTTTCTGGAATTATTTGGTTACCACCAAAATTTCATTCAGAACTTTTCGAGGATATCTTGTCCCATGACCGCTTTGCAAAAAAAGGCGGACAAGTTCTTATGGACAACCAAGTGCAAGGAAAGTTTTCAAAATCTTAAACAGCTTTTGACGACTACACCAATACTATGAATTCTGGATCCTAATGGGGATTTCTTTGTTTGGATAGATGCAAGAAAAGAAGGGTTGGGAGGAGTCCTCTTGTAGAATGATTATGCAATCTGTTATGAATCACGAAAGTTAAAGGAATGCGAACAAAACTACCTCACCCATGATCTTGATTTAGTAGCCATCATCCATGCCTTGAATATGTGGAGGCACTACCTCATGGGGAAGAAATTTATTCTGAAAACAGACAATATAAGTCTGAAGTATTTATTTGAGCAATCAGATCTAAATGCCAGGCATGCTAGATGGTTGGATTTCCTTAGTGAGTTCCATTTCGAGTTAAACAATATAAATGGAAAGGAGAATAAAATTGTTGATGCTTTAAGCCGATGAGCTCATATGTTATATGAGGTGACTTTAAGTTAAACCGATACGGACCTACATGAGAGGATTAGAACGGCCAACAGAGTTGACCCTTTCTATGTTGAAATCCTCAAGAAGGTCCAAGCCTGAGGTTGTTTCAGCATCAAAAAGAGTACAAGGTAGACAAAATGGGAATGTTGTGGTCCAAAGAAATATTGTATGTTCTAGAAGGAGGGGACATCACGTCCAGCATCCTCACGGAATTTCATTGAACACCCTACTTGGGGCATCTGGGATATCAAAAGATGATTTTCGCAGTAAAAAAACACTTTGTCTACCCTAAGTTAAAGGTCAGCATATCATTGTTTATTGCAAAATGTCAATAATGTCAACCGGTCAAAGCTGAGCACCAGCATCCTTCGGTATTTTTGCATCCATTTCCCATTCTAGAATGGAAGTGGGAGGTCATTAGTATGGATTTTATTACAGGTTTGCCAAAGAGTAAGAAGCAAAATGATTATATCTTTGTAGTAGTTGACAAGTTGTCAAAAGAAGCACACTTCATTCCAGTGAAGTCGACCTACAAGGCAGTACACATTGTCAAAATCTTCTTAAAGGAGATATTCATATTGCACAGGATACCCAAGGCAATCATCTCAGATCGAGATACAAAGTTTACCGGGAAATTTTGGAGACCCTTATTTTCCGAATTATGGACGTAGATGAATTTTAGTGCTGCTTAACACTCGTAGAAACATAGGCAAACAAAATGGGTAAACGATATTGTAGAAGACATGCTTAGGATGTATGTCATGAACAAACCCAACAAGTGGGAAGCTTGCCTACATCTGGTAGAGTTTTCATATAACAATGAATACTAGACCTCTGCCAAGATGAATCCCTTCAAGGTACTCTATGGACAGAAGTGTATAACACCAGTTACTTGGTATATCCCAGCGGATCGACTCATGTTAGGGACCGACTTACTAAAGTACTTGGAACTGTTAGGATTATTAATCCTCCCTTATCCAAATTTGGTCATATGTCTAAATCGGGAATCATGTCTAAATCGGGAGTCCATCCAGTCTATTTATAGTCATTAGCACCATTGGTTAAACTGGACCTAATTGGGGCACATGTTTCAGTTACCTAAGTATGGGAAACACTAATTGAGGCTCACTTCCACTTATTGCACTTGATTGCATAAGTTTAGGAGTCTCCTAGATCAATCCCTATAATTTAGGAAGCAACTGGGAGTGCCGAAACCAACCAAGGTCAGTTCACTTCCATTAATGACTAGTCAAGCCAAGTTAGGAGTCAGTTACATTCAGTTATGGCCCTCTACATTCAGTTAAATAATGGTTTAATTAATTGCACACATGTGGGGCGCATTTCTCACCTACCACAATCAGTTAACCATTATTTAATACTAAATGTAACACTTGTTTGTGTTTTAGAACTCCAGTTATGATTTAGACAAGGACAGTTTACTACTGGGTCCTCCAAAAGTGATTTAGACAATGTCTTGGTTACCTATAGTCAAGTAGAGTCATCAATTCAAACCTCCTCATGTGGATTCGAATTGCTTGTGGCTATTAAATCCATTTTACATTATTGTAATTATCATCTGAATTACTTTTTGATTAATGAAAGCATTCACAGCTGCAAGCCTTTTGCACTATTTCATTCTTCAATTGCTGAGTAAATTGTGAGATCTTCTTTTTGAGTTTTGTTTCTTGTCTACAGATCTATATGCTCAAATTTACATGGTATCAGAGCCTCGGTGGACAAGACTCCTCTCCTCCTCAGATCTCCAACCGGATCATTTTGTTTGTTTGATTGTGTGATAGGTTATCAACTTTTCTACAGCATTCGCTACAAGCAGCCTCTACTTCTCATTGCATTCGCTACAGCAGCTCAGTCTTTCTTATTACATTCAAAATGGCTCATCCAATGGAGCACCTCACTCCCTTCAACTATCACCAGTGGAAGGATGACATGAAAATATTGCTCCACACCAAGCATCTCTTCAGACTCATTGAAGAAACAGAGGAAGAGCCAGAATCAGATAAAGACAAAGCTAAGTACATGAATAGGCTTGAAGAAGCCATTGGACTCATGCTCTTCTCAGTCTTTGTAGATCTTCAATTTCACATCCAAGACTTGGACACTCCCACGGAGATTTGGGACAAGCTTGCTTCCTTGTTTGATAAGCATGATGATATGAGGATCCATCAGCTAGAAAATGATCTGATTACTCTCAATCCATTAGATTTCGAATCTCTAAATGAATTCTTCTCAAAGTTAAAAAACCTGATATATCAGTTGAAGCAATGCAAAGTAAAGAAGGATGAAGATCAGCTCATCCTTGCTATTCTCACAAAGCTCAATTTAGACTACTCAGTCTTTGTATCCACCTTCCAAACAGTAAGGCTCACTACTCCAAATTGGAAGATTCCCACTCTTGATGCTTTCATTCAATCTCTTATTTCTGAGAATGATAAATTGATCCAAATGGGGATCATTCGATCTCCCAAAGATCTAGCTCTTGTTGCAAGAGGAGATAAGGTAGCGAATGACAGAGGGAAGCAAAGAGATGAGTCTGAACAGTCAAAAGAACCTTCAGGTTCGAAGAGAATCAAGAAGAATGGCAAAGGAAAGGTTCTCTGCTCCTACTGTGGAAGGGGCTTCCATTCAGAAAGCTCCTGTATGAGAAGACAACTTGATGAAATGGCTCTTCTTTTGAAAAGGCACAACATTTCTGTACCTGCTAGTGCAAGGAAGGAAGACTCTGAAGAAGAAGAAGAAGAAGAAAACCCAAGGAAAGGACATGCACTGAAATCTTGTTGCACATCAAAACCTGCCTTCCTCATTGATTCTGGAGCTTCCAACCATATGGCTGCATCCATAGAATCATTCTCTTCTTTTCAGTCCTTTGATGGTCCTAGTATTCAGATGGGCAATAATAGTAAAATCCAAACCAAAGGGAAGGTCTCTATCCAACTTGAACATGGAAGGTTCAAAGATGTGTTGTTTGTTCCCTCCCTGACTTCAAACCTGTTATCTGTCTTTCAGATGACCCATACTGGATCTGCAAAGCGAGTGATCTTTGGTCCTGACTCGGTGTAGATCATAGATATCTCTACTGGAAGCATCATAGCAAAAGGTATTGTGAATCATGCTTCAAAAGCATATGAGTTCTCACATTTCATGCCTCCTTCAGAACTAGTGCACTCTCAGTAGCCACCTGCAAGGAAAGGTAAAAACATTGCATCTACTTCTTTTACAGTTTCTACTAGTATTGTAGATCCATCTATATCAGTTTATGACATTAAGATTTAGGGTGACTCAGATCTAGATTCAGTCCCTACTTCCAAACTGGAAGCTAGGAAGATGACTGGAAACTCACCTGACACTCAGAAAGGAAAAACTCTTGCGCTATGCCATACTATTTTTCCTTCTTCAGAGAGATGCAATAGACTTCCTGTAAGATGCAATATGGCAAGGGCTTAGTCTTCCTACATTCAGAAGAATGGATATGATCATACACCTCTTCATTTAGCAAGAGACAAAGGTTACATTCCTCCTTCCTCCCATCATCAGTTTTGGAGAAAAAGGAGAAGTCTACATGCCAGGCCCTAGAATACCTGTGCACAGCACACCATGCATGCTGCTTCACTACCTCACAGAGATGAAGATTGCAGCAACATATTTTCAAGTTTTTCAAACTTGAGACCTGATTCTACCTGCTTAGATAGAAGGAGGGCTTTTTTCCCATATGGTTTTTGCCCTAGTTACTTGTATTAAGCAGTTACTTTATTTTACTTGATGTAATGGGTGACCTATGGTCTTCGTTACCAGGGCCCACAGTTTGTCCAAGCTAGCATTCAAGGGGGGTGTTAGGATTATTAATCCTCCCTTGTCCAAATTTGGTCATATGTCTAAATCGGGAGTCATGTCTAAATCGGGAGTCCATCCAGTCTATTTATAGTCATTAGCACCATTGGTTAAACTGGACCTAATTGGGGCACATGTTTCAGTTACCTAAGTATGGGGAACACTAATTGAGGCTCACTGCCACTTATTGCACTTGATTGAATAAGTTTAGGAGTCTCCTAGATCAATCCCTATAATTTAGGAAGCAACTGGGAGTGCCGAAACCAACCAAGGTCAGTTCACTTCCATTAATGACTAGTCAAGCCAAGTTAGGAGTCAATTACATTCAGTTCTGGCCCTCTACATTCAGTTAAATAATGGTTTAATTAATTGCACACATGTGGGGTGCATTTCTCACCTACCACGGTCATTTAACCATTATTTAATAGTAAATGTAACACTTGGTTGTGTTTTAGAACTCCGGTTATGATTTAGACAAGGACAGTTAACTACTGGGTCCTCCAAAAGTGATTTAGACAATGTCTTGGTTACCTACAGTCAAGTAGAGTCATCAATTCGAACCTCCTCATGTGGATTCGAATTGCTTGTGGCTATTAAAGCCATTTTACATTATTGTAATTATCATCTGAATTACTTTTTGATTAATGAAAGCATTCACAGCTGCAAGCCTTTTGCACTGTTTCATTCTTCAATTGCTGAGTAAATTGTGAGATCTTCTTTGTGAGTTTTGTTTCTTGTCTACAGATCTATATGCTCAAATTTACAAGAACAATTGGTTACCAAGGTCCAACTGAACCTTAAAGAAGCACAAGACCTCCAGAAGAGTTACGCAGATAAGAAAAGAAAAGATAAAAATTATCATATAGGAGACCACGTTTACTTGAAAGTAAAAGCAAAAAGAAGCTCATTGAGCTTAGGGAGGTGCAGAAAGTTGACACCAAGATTTTGTGGACCCTTTGAGATACTAGACAAGAGATGGCCAGTGGCATATGAACTAGATTTACCTACTCACATAAGAGAACATAATGTTTTCCATGCATCCTTAATAAAGAGATAAGTATATGATACTAAACATGTGATTCATTGGTCCTTGTTACAGGTGGAACCTGAAGGGGAGTTTGTACCTGAACCCCTTCATATACATGACAAGAGAGAGGTGCAGCTTAGGAAGTGCACCATAGTCCAATTGAAAGTGCAATGGAAGCACTTTGAGAGCGATGAGGCTACTTGGTAGAATGAATCCACCATGAGAGAGGCTTACCCTGCCTTGTTTCATGATTCCATTCCTAGTCCCTAAAACACTAGGGACGGTGTTGTTCTAAGCAGGGAGGGATGTACTATCTTGAATTTTTAACCTAACACTTATGGGCATAAGCCCCATTGCATATGATGTTTCTTTGATGTTTTATTTTGTATATTGGGCATAAAACCCCACTACACATGAGAATGATGATTTGTTTGATATATTGGAATTAATCCAATTGCATATGTTTTATGTATATGATTTCATGTGTTGGGCGTGGACCCTGAAGCACATAATTGATGAGATGTTTTTGGGAGTGTGAGAGCTATGAAGCACATGAGTATTTGATGTTTGTGTTGAGCAAGAACCTCTGGAGCACGTGAGTATTTGATGTTTGTGTTGAGCAAGATCTGGAGCACATGAGTATTTGATGTTTGTGCTGAGCGAGAGGCTCTGGAGCACATGAGTATTTTAATTTTTGTGTTGAGCAAGAGGCTCTAGAGCGCATAAGTTATGAAACCTTTGTGTTGAGCATGAAGCTCTGAAGCACATGAAAATATAATAATTGGAAGTGTTGGGAATAAGCCCTGGAGAATTCCAAGTTGATGTTGATCATAAGCTCTAGAACATCGGATGCTTGGTCATTATATCCCTAGGTGTATCCTACAAATAAATCCTAGCATTAGTGTTGAGCGAGGAGCTCTGGATTTGCACTAAGTTGTAACTCCATGTTTCTTAGCATTGAGTATCGGATTTGGATAAACTCTAGGATTTATTTAAAAATTAATAAGTTGAGTGAAAATGACTCTAATAAGACATTGATATCATGTTACTTATTTTTAAGTGCTTAAATTAAAGTTTAAATTTTTGTATCTCATCAAGTACTAAAGAAATACCATGTTAAACGAGGTAATACAACATGCAAGGAGGTTTACAGTTTCCTAACCTAGTTGACCTAGCCCCTAGCTTAAGGCCTTAATAAGAAGTGACTATAAGCTAAAAAGAAAGGAATCATGTGATATTATACTGTTGGAAAGCAACACCCTCCAGAGCAATTTGAACACAAAATTTTAAATTTGTCATTCCATCAATTTTTGAATGACACTATATATCACAACCTTAATCAACACTCATCAATAAATATTTTAGGAGTGCCTTTAGAATCTTTGATTCTGAAGGTACTCCCAATAAAAGTTGATGGATTTATTGATTTAGGGGCATTAACATCACCTTAAATTGAGTTTGAATTTCTTGGCCTTAGTTTCTCATTTCTTCTTGATCATTTGTAAAGGTCATAATCCTGAAATTTAGTAACTGTTAATTTTACAATATCTATCATTCATGCATATTCAAGGTAAAGTAGATTTATTACATCAATGGTTTTTTACTGTTAACCTAGTAAGCTGATACATGATATGATATTTGTTTTTTCAATTTATATGTGAGGTCTAATGAGCTCTTTCACTTCCAAAATATCTATCTCATCATGATAATCATGGGGACAAAAGTGTATTTCATATTAATTTCACAAGTTCCCCATTGTTATACACTTGTACTCAATTATGAATTTTGTATCTTAGATGAGATAAGATTTATGGGATTATGAAATTTTTCAACACCTTGAGGTATAGTGAGTGTTAAATTCCATCATAAGTGGCTAAAATGATTTTCGAAGGTTTGGTATGGGTTTGGCTACATTTACTAATTGTTTTTTTTATCATTACAATATCAACCATGATTCCAATTTCATCAATTGTATTTTTTCTTATTAGTCTTGGTATTGTTGATATTCGATGATGAAGGATTATGTGATTGTAACCATTAACTTATGCTTTGAAAATATTATTTTTATTAGGCCATCACATCGGTATGAAAAAGTGTTAATCAGTATTGGTGTTATTATGGAAATTGAGGGTTTTGATATCTGCATAACCCAATTGTTTGCCATCTGTTGATTTGCAATCATTCAAATATCACGCATAAGTTGTTACCCGCTTGATTTTTTTGGAGACCATTACTACATGGTAAGTGTTCTGCGAGTCCCATTAACTTGTCAATTCGAAGTTATGATGACGTTGCATTCCATGACTGGGCATGAAATTTCACAGTACTTTGGTGAAATAAGGTTGTTTGGAGTGTTGTTTGATATGTGCAAATTCTCGATAAACCGACTGTGTTTCTTAGTTTGGGTTTTGAAAATCCTGAAAGCCTGTGTAATTGCTATTATGGCCCCTGTTTTGAGATTTGATCTCATGGGTGATGAATATTTAGATGCTGCTCCTGAATGTCATGAATTGGTGGTAAGGGTAGGATGGTTAGGGTTTCTGCAGAAATTCTCTGGTTTTAACTTGGCAATTTCCAGGGCATTTGCAGCATCATTTGATGGTATCAAAGCACAGGTAGGGGATGTCACATTGCAGTTGACAGAGGAGTTTGTTTCTCGGGCCATAGGTTTACCACGGGTAGGAGAATGTTGGTATAAGGGAAAACATGTGAAGAATGATGACTGGAAGGAGTTCTTCACCCCAGCTAATCGGCAAATGAAATATAAGTCTAGTTTCCCTTCTTGGCTACTCAAGAAGAAATGGCACTCTCTGCTCAAACTTATTATCAGGTATGTCACCTGTGAAGGTTGACTTTACCAAACCTAGTTTTATCATCTTTGGCCTTTAATGGTCTTCAAAGGGCATCCTGTGAACATGCCATATTATTTCTTAAATAGTTTGCATAAGATGACTTGTGCCTATTAGAGTAATGTGGGGGATAAGGAACAGAGCCTATTTCATCATGGGCTGATTAAAATACTTGTTTCCTACTGGCTGGGAGAATTGGGGGATTCTTGGGAATCATTTCTCACCCGTAATGAGTTTGGGGAAAATGAGGAGTGGCCCCGACAGAGGCCCAAATCCAGGTGAGGACGTATCAAGACAGAAGAAGCTGGGGCTGAGTTAGAAGAATGTGGCTCTCAAGATGATCTTGACAATGAGGTATCTGAATCTGATTGAACCCTAAGTAGCAGTGACTTTAAAGTCAATTCTGAAGTGAACACTGAGACACCTATTGATGATTCTCGGCCTCGAATGAGAAAATAAGTGATTACAGCACCCTTCCCAAATGATGGTCTTCCTCATTCATAGACCAATGTTAGCCAAAGACCAGCCGAAGACCAAGTTAGTAGAGTACTAAGTAATCAATCTATTTGTTGAACCACTCGTAGTATGAAGGCCGCGTTTTTTTCTAGAAGAGACTTGAGTATAGGGGATGCCCCTGTCATTGAATTGAGTGATTCTTCGGAGCCTCATCCCAATCAACCATTCTTAACCCGAAATATGTATCTATCTCTGAAACTAACGTTGGGGGTGTCCAACAAGTAAATCCCGGGTTTGATGTGGATTAAGAAATTGATCAGAAGTCGTGTGCAGAGGAGAGAAATAGAGGGGAGCCGAATGTAATAATGAAAAGACAACCTGATCAAATTCCTTATGCTCAGGTTATATCATCTTTGGAAACTGATTTAAAAGAGGCTCGGGTTATTGGGACGTTTTCTAGGGAAGAAATTGCAAGCCTGAAAGCTTATTTGACTTCCTGGGTAGAAAAATGGAATTTTTTGAGAGCAAAGAAGCTTAGATATAAAGCTCAGGTTAAAAGCCTTTTGTCAAGAAATCGAGAATTGATCAAACAAAATAAGATTGCTAATACCAGGACTGTTAGATTTAAGGCCAAATTAGATGAAGCAAGAAGGAATGTGCCTATTCAACTTTCTGTTGAACTAGCCCTTAAAATTTGATATTTTTGTTTGTTGTAATGATGTTCAATTTTGTCTTATGGTTTAAATCTTTGTTAGGCATACAGACGATTTGAAATCGGCTTCTACAGGTTAGTAATGTCATGTATTTTTCAGTTTTCATTCTTGGTGAAAAATGTTTTTCTTTATTTAATAAGGATATCTGCAGAATTGAAATTCTGCATACATCCTATTTATTTTTATGTGATTGTTATTCACACTTTACTAACTGATTCTGTTTAAAAATGCGAGGTATTAAGGAGTAAATGAGATGAAGTTTGATGCTATGCTATATTTTTTGGGTTTTGATTGGATGGAGTTTACTCATAGGAGGCTACCTTGAATATGCAACTGTTTGCTATTTTGCTCATTCTATGTTCTTGTTTCTGAGCATCATCGGTTGATGGATTGTTGAATATAGTGATGCCTCATGTAGGGGAATAATGATACTAGATTTTATTTAGTAAGTTAGCTATTTTCTTTCACATTATTCCATCCTAGTGGTTATTCAATGACATACCTAGGATCATGGCATTTTCTTTGCTCTGTATTCGAATAAGAATCCACGTATCATCATAGAAATAGGGTGGTTAGTTAATTTGTTGTTGTTTTGTTCCCTATATAAACAAGTTTCAAACATGGATAAGTGGTTCGATTTCTGAGACAATTGGAGAATTGATATTATACAGTTTTATACTTCATTCTGTTGTGTTGGTGTTTTAAAACTTTTTTTGAAAATCACTGAATGTTGCAGGATATTAAAGACCTTAGCTAAGTCTTTAAAATATTTGTGGTGTGTTACTGATTATTCTCCTTTGTTACCTTCACTTTCACATATATATATCGTGCTATTATATGTGAAATATATTTTTATGGATCTCGAATTATTACACTTGCCTGAAATGTAAATGGTTTATTGCTACGTTGAGATGAATGAGCTTCTTCACAATTTCAATTGTTTATAAATCTATGTTAGACAAATTACTAACTTGCAGCTTGACCTTGTTTCATTTACAAGTTAGTATATGATTATATTTGTTATGTTTCAGGATTGTGTATATGGTTTGATTTCATTTGATAATAGGTTTTAATTTATGTTTAAATTATTTTGTAATGAAATATCATATTATTGTGAGATAATTCTGATTTAATTTTGTTTATTGTACACTTTTTCTAACAGTCCAGAATTATTGATCATTGATCATCTTATGCTTTAAAACCTCTTGTCAAATTAATAACTCATGCGCTTGGCTGAGATAGGTAATTTGCATTTAGATTATCATAGAGCGGAATTAGGAGCTGTTAATTTGCATTTAGTTTACAAGTAGTTTTCTTTCAGAACTAGTTGGTCAGTTAGTTTAAATTCTTTGTTTCGATTAGAAGATTGAATTAAGCAAAAAAAAAACCACACACACCCTAGAGAGACTCTCTATTTGGATAGCACATCATACAGGTGGCAAAGCCTTGATCCTGTGAAGGATAGTTACTTTAAACACATACAAGATTGCATTAAGTCAAGTGTGTGGGCTGTCTTTTCGTAAGTAGGTCAGTTTTCTTGACCAAAAAATGGCGCTAGAAGGAGGGCATGAGCGTAAAGCTTAATGGTTGATCGATCACATAACGCTTCTACCAGAAATGAACCAACTTCCCCTCTTACAAGTTTTGGAACATTGTCCACCTTGGTCTCTACATCACAACCCAAAACTGTAAATACACCCTTTTTGGATGTGGTTAGGACCATTATCGAAAGAGACCCAACTGTCTCACCAGTTTCCCCGGAAGAGATAAATCAAACCTTAGAGGAATCACGTAGGATTTTAACTAGAGCATATTCTCACCAAATAGGGATTCCTCCAATCAATTTCAGATTACCAACCAGATCTCATTTTCAAACCTTGGTAGTGACAGAGTCAACTGTTCATTTGATTGGAGAAGAGCCTCTTGAACCATTGAGAGGGTCTCCTTATTATCATCTTAGTGACCTTTTGAGAGGAGTAGCTGGCCCTAACACCTCCCAACGACTGTTGTCTGTAGGTGGATCCGACCTACCCCCTTCACCTCCTAAATCACCACCTGACAGCCCCCATGACCATAACAATGAGTCTTCATCAGATCCAGAGTCTGATCCAGACATGGGTGATCATGACCAAGGTAATCCTAA
This sequence comes from Pseudotsuga menziesii, assembly GCA_001517045.1. NCBI lineage: Eukaryota > Viridiplantae > Streptophyta > Pinopsida > Pinales > Pinaceae > Pseudotsuga > Pseudotsuga menziesii. The sequence goes on along the minus strand of LPNX010995548.1, from coordinate 221,628 downwards.
TGTTGATAGACCATGGTTACGATGTGGTGATTTTGTTGTACCTGGACTGCACCATAACCTACCTAAACATCCTGACAAACTGCTACCTAAGTTTGACCCAGATGATAAGGGCCTGGCCGAAAATCACATTGACAAATTCATCTTGGTTGTTTAGACTATGAATTTTCAGCATGAGGATGTGGTATGTCGACTATTCTTTTTAACTTTCGAAGGAAAAGTTGTAGTTTGGTATTTTTCCCTAACGCAGGGATATATAACTAGTTGGGGTGATTTTAGTCAGGCATTCTTAAACAAGTTTGGTGAAGACAAAACCCCTGCCGTGTTAGCACTAGAATTGGCTAGAATCAAAATGGAAAACAAGGAAAGAATAAAATATTTCAATCAGCGTTTCCTTACTCTCCTGAATATAATACCAGTAGCCTCCCAACCTCTAGAGGATAATATAATCGAAAATTATGCTTCAGCATTACCTAAATCCCTTGCTATGTTTGTGAAATAAGGTGGTAAGATCACTTTGGTTGAAACCTTCGAAGAAGAAATAAAGGTCAAAAAGAATTCGTTGACATTTGAACCAGAAAATAATGGCAAAACCGATAGTCCTTTTCGTAAACAAAATGAAACCGCAGCAAGAGCTAACACAGATAAAAGAGCTACTCCTGCTTTCGATGTATAAAAATTACAACAAGCAATCAGGTCTCTCCCAAATGAAGTGGTGATATTGAAATGAAATAATGGGGAAGGTACTTCAAATAGAGGAAATTTTAAAACCCCATACCAGCCATATCCATCACCAAGTTCCAGGAAAAATACTCTGCCTGACATATCAACCAATGAGGAAGTTTTTAACACTATAAGGTCTGTCTATGCCTTACCTGAAACTTCACACAATCAGGAGTTGGAAGAGGATCATGAACCTGAGAAGCCTGAAACTGAAGAGGAAACTCCTGAGGATCCTCTCTCATTTAATTTCCATTTCTGGGATAGCTCAGTCAAAGAGGAAGAGTGTAATGATCATTATGTCTTTGTCAACCAACACACCCATAATACAAGGAGTAAAGTGCTTGTAGATTCTCAACCATTTCCCGCACAGAGGAATAGTCCTCAACCTACGAATCAGCATCCTATGACTCAAAGTATGGATCTCCAATATTTCATCATAGAGGATCTCAAGAAACAGAGGGAAAACATCTGTTAGTTTTTCAACATTAAGCTAGCATTATTATGATCTTTAACTGAGAGAATAACAAGTACATCAATCAAACACAAGAGACAATGAACACAGTGTTTTTCCTCAAGGAAACCATAAAGGATAAAACCCCACAACTTCCTTAGAGATAGAATCAGCACCAAAACAGTAAGTGATCTCCCAACAGCAGTAATCTTCTTCTTGTCTAGCCCCAGTGTCTTCTCCTTCCTCAAATATGCGCTACACTTGAGTGTGGATGACTTGTGTGATAAATAGAGACTCTAGTTCTTTGTTTATACTAATTCTGACACGACTAAAACCCTACCAGGGCCGACCTCTAATAGGAGATTCTAATAACCCTAGTGCCCCGAAACTGCAGGGACTTTAACCCTTAGACAATCGGAGGGTTACCCACTATGACTTGACATGACTTGTTTACATTATTGATTCTCCCAATCGAAACATCAGGGCATGACAACATGACTCAATTACATTATAGGTACATCCCAAAATAAACATTGGGTTACAATACATAAGATACATAGATGAATACATTTCAAAGTTACAAATACATCAACACTCCCTCTTAACTAGGAAGGTATTCTTTCGACACAATTTTCAGCACTGGTCTTCTTCTCTGTATCAACTGGATCATCTCACCATCTGCATCTCAATTCTTCTGAGTCTTCAAGTCATCTTCGTATTCAAGTCATATTCATCTTTAAGTCATCTTCATTCTTTGAATCTGGATCATCATGGGACATCATCACTGGATCTGGATCATCTCTTGATCTAGATCATCTCTTGATCTGGATCATCTCTTGATCTGGATCATCATAGGTCATCATCACCGGATCTAGATCATCACTCGATCTGGATCATCACTGGTCATCATCACTAGATCTAGATCATCACTCGATTTGGATCATCATCACTGGATCTGGATCATCACTGGATGTCGATCATCACTTGATCTGGATCATCATTGGTTCTATCTCATGATTCTTCTCATCATAGGAATTTCTATTGAGCCAGCCCTTTTTCATGTTGGTTGTAGGCCTAGCCATCATGTAGGTCTTTTCCCAGCACTTACATCTGACCTACCTGTCAGAAAGGCACGTCCAGCACTCACATCTGATCATATAGGAACCAATACTATAATCACATTAGAAAGGCCCAGCACTCACATTCACCAGCATGATAGGTCATCACATCACTAACATCTGTGAAAAGGCTTCAGCACTTACATCTAACCTACTCACCAGAAAGGCATAGTACTCACATCCATCCAGGATGGAACACATCCTACTCACAATGATGGAATATTTTCTCACTTTCATCCAGGCTGGAACACATCCTGCTCACAATGATGAAAGACTCTCATCCAGGATGGAACACATCCTTCTCACAATGATGAAAGATTTCTACACTTACATTCATCCAGGCGGGAACACATCCTGCTTAAAGTGATGGAAAGGCTCTGCACTTACATCCATCCAGGCGGGAACACATCCTGCTCACAGTGATGGAAGGGCTCTGCACTTACATCCATCCAGGAAGGAACACATCCTGCTCACAGTGATGGAAGGGCTAGCACTAACATTTGATCTTGCAGGAACCAATCCTACAGTCATATCAAGATGGCCCCCAGTCCTCCTCGACTAAGCTACCTGGTATTTGACCAGGTGCCTCCATTCTCCTATAGACTGGCATTTTCCCTTACATCCTACCTACTCGTCGAAATGGTCAACACTCACATCTGACATGGAAGGAACCTAATCATTTAACCATGATAGAATGGTTCATCCCTTACATCTGATCAAGTGGGAACACATCCCTCTATCACATTAGAATGGCTACTCAGTCCTAGACTGAGTGTTCCTGGTACCTCATTAGGAAGCTCCATTCAAAGAATGGTAATTTCCCTTACATCTGTCCTACTTGACAAAATGGCCAGCACTCATATCTGACATGTAAGGAAGCAATCCTCTCACCATGATAGAATGGCTCAGCCCTTGCATTTGACCTACTCGTTAGAATGGATATGGATCTCAGCACTCATATCTAACATGGAAGGAACCAATCCTCTCACCATGATAGAATGGATTAACCCTTCCATCTGACCATGGAAGGAACCAATCCTCTCACCATGTCAGAATGGCTATGGAACTCATCACTTTCCCTTGGAGGAAATCTCTATCTGGAGAACACCAAGCTTCTCCATGAAGTACTCGAGCTTCACCCTATCCAATGGCCTTGTCAATACATCAGCTATCTGTTCCTCCATCGCAACATATTGGAGCTTCACTACTCCCCTCTACACCATATCCCTGATATAGTGGTACTTGATCTCGATATGCTTTGACTTGTCATGGAACGCTAGATTCTCTGACAACTTCACGCAACTCTTGCTATCACAATGTATACAAGTAGCATCCAATTGAAGATCAAATAAATCATACAGTAGCTTCCGTAGCCATACTGCCTCACAACTAGCTAAACAAGTTGCGACATACTCTGCTTTAGCTGTACTCAGTGCCACACAGGATTGCTTCCTACTAAACCAAGAGATCACACCTGATCCCATACTGAAGCAACACCCTGAAGTGCTCTTCCTATCAATGGAACTGCCTGCCCAATCTAAATCAACATAACCCTCCAGGTTAATCTTTTGATTTGCATCGTACTTGAGCCATAATCAATTGTACCCTTTAGGTACCTCAGAATATGTTTTGCAGCAATCAAGTGAACATTTCTCGGATCTGTCAAGAAGTAGCTCAAGGTGTTCACAGCAAAGCAAATGTCTGGTCTCGTGTTCGTCAAGTACATCAATGACCCAATCATCTGACGATACATCATAGAATCAACCAACTCTGATGAAGCATCACTCAATAACTTCAGGTTTGATGCCATAGGTGTGGCCATAATCTTGCAGTCCATCATCCCAAACCTCTTCAGGATCTCTACTGCATATTTCATTTGTCCAAGGAAGATTCCATTTGTACTTTGCCACACCTCCATACCTAGAAAGTAATGCATCATCCCTAAATCCTTCATTTCAAACCCAGCAACAAGCTTTCTCTTCGTATTGGCAATCAACCCATCCGTACCTGTCACAAATAAATCATCTACATATAGTAGAAGCATCACTGGGTTGCCATCCTCAACCTTATAGTAAAGGTTGGAATCTGCTTACTCTTGGTAAAGCCCAAACTGGATAGAAAGCTATCAATTCTGCCGTACCAAGTCCTGGGTGCTTGTTCCAAACCGTACAGGGATTTCTTCAATCTGCACAAATGGGACTCCCTGTCATGTGTCTCAAATCTGAGTGGCTATTCGACATACACTTCCTCTTCCACTACACCATTCAAGAAAGCAGTCTTGACATCCATCTGGTGTATCTTCCATTTCATCACTGTAGCCAGAGCAAGTACTGATCTAATGGAAGTGTATCTGGCTACAGATGCAAAGGTTTCTTCATAGTCTATTCCTTCTTTCTAAGAGAAACCCCGAGCTACAAATCTTGCCTTATATTTTTCAATGCTACCATCCACATCATGCTTGATCTTGTAGATCCATTTGGAAGTTACAATTGACTTTCCATCTGGTCTTGGGACAACATCCCAAACATTCATTTTTCATGATTGATTGGTATTCTTCAATCATAGCATCCTTCCATTCTTTCCATTTTGCCACTTCTTCATAACTGGAAGATTCTTTATCAATGAAATCACATAGTAAGGCTACATACCCAGAGCAGGATCTGGTCCTCTTTCTTTCTCTATGATTCTCTTCTGGAGCTCCATATCTTTCCGCACCTTGGATAAGTTCACGTACCCAAGCAGGTTTCCTCTTATGAGGATTCTTCTCTAGAGGTGGATCTACAGGTCTTTATGGTTCTTCAAATTCTCGATCTTCTTCTTGAGCTTCTTCATTCATGGTTGTATCATGAATTTTGGGTGCTTCTGCTTCTGCTTCTTTAGGTTCTTCAGTAGGTCTCTTTCTGGATTTGTTGTAAGCAGTGTCTTCATCAAATGTCATATCCCTGCTGATGTCAATCTTTTTGTATCCTAGGAAATAGATTATGTAATCCTTCGATCTTTCAGAGTATCCCACAAATATGCCCTTCTTTATTGAAGGATCTAATTTTGTTCTCTTATCTTTTGGAATGTGTATGTACATAGGGCAGCCAAATATTCTAAGATGGCTAACTTCTGGTCTCTTGCCAGAGAAGAATTCTTCAGGAGTCTTGTTCTTGAGTACTCTATATGGAGTACGGTTTTGTACATACACCATTGTTCTGGCAGCTTCCGCCCAAAGATGCATAGGAAGATCTTGATCATGAAGCATGGATTTTGCAGCTTCCATGATGATTCTATTCTTCCGTTCTGCAATCCCATTCTGTTGTGGATTATAAGGAGTGGACAACTCCCTCTTAATCCCTGATTCTTTGCATAGCTCTTTGAATTCATTCAAAGTGAATTCTTCTCCATTATTTTATCAAAAAGTCTTGATCTTCTTTTCAGTGTGGTTCTCGATCAAGTCTTTGAATTCCTTGAATTTGTTGAATACTTCATCTTTGTTCTTCATGAAGTAAACCCATGTCTTCCAAGAAAAAACATCAATAAAAGAAACATAGTATGCATACTCACTTAGTGATTTTGATGACATCAGACCACATACATCAGATTGGATGATTTCTAGTATGTCTTTGGCTTTGCTTTCGCTGCTGGGAAATGTATTCTTTGTATTCTTTCATTTCATGCATCCTTTGCAGATCCCATAATGTTTTGTTTGGAATTCTGGAAGACCTTCAACAACTTTTCTTGCAATAGGTAGTGCTCTGTAATGCACATGTGCAAGCCTTCTATGCCAAAGCTCATTTGGCTCTACTGTGTCATGGACCAAGGGTTGTTCTTTTTCTCCAATCACCACTGCATCATTGATAGTATTACCTCTTGGCCACATGATGACTTGACCATCTATGAATGCAACCCTCATTCCTTTTGCAGCCAATGCTGATATGGAGAGAAGGTTATTCTTGAGTCCTGGCATAAACAATACTTCTTTCATTGTTAAAGACTTACCAGAGTCTAGTTTATATGAAGATTCCCCACTACCTTTTATTGGATATTGGTAGTCATCTCCTAGCTTCACCTTGTGAGGTGATTCATGTTCTGACAATATTACAAAGGATTCCTTGAATCCAGTCATATGTTTGGAAGCCCCACTGTCTATAATCCAATCATCACTACCATGAGTAATGTTACCTGTGAGAGCGGAGATCTAAACATTTTCATCCTTGCTTGAAGAATCTTCACTTTCATATATGGATCTCTTCTTGGATGGTTCATCATCCTCTGCAGCATGACCATGATGTCTTCTTTTGTTCCCCTTCTTCTTATGAGAGTGGTTCTTGTTCTTAGGACAGTCTTTTGCAAAGTGTCCTATCTCATCACATGTATAACATCTTAATTTAGATGGGTCCTTTCTATCGTAATCTCTATGATGAGAATTCTTACCTTTGAAGTGATGAGTTTTTCTTTTGCCTCTCTTGGAGTGAACTGTGAGAGTTTGATCTTCACTTCCCATCTTCTCTTCTCGAGCTGCTATCCGAGCTTCTTCTTGAGAACATTCTTATCATAGTCTCCTGAATTTGACTAACTTCTTTCTAGCACAGATTCCTTGGATGAAAGAATACAATGACCTAGGAAGTCCATTCAAAGTAGTCATCACAATCTCTGCATTCTCCACTTCTTCATCAATAGCTTCTAATTGTTCCTTGATCTAAGAAACCCTTGTGAAGTAGGACTGGATGGTCTCTGCATTCTTCAGTTGATTCCTCAAAGTCATCTTTTGGTTTATGTTCTTCCCTTCAAACAATTTGGTTAGGGCATCAACATAGCTTTAGGTGTCTTAAGAGAGGACACCTATGGGATAAGGTGATCCTTGATAGAGTCATCAATGATCCTCTTTGAAATAACCATCTCCTTCTTATGTAAGGCCTTTGCTTCATCTCCCTCTGGAACTCGAACCTCCTCATGAATGTAGGAGTCTAATTCATTCTCTTCTAGGACCAGGGAGATCCTATACTTCCAAGCTCGGAAGTTATCATCTCCCTCAATATTTTCATGAAGCTTAGTATGATGATACATCTTAACAGAGAACCTCAAATGGAAATACAAAAGATTTTAGATCTTATCAGGTTCAAGATGTCGGATCTGAAACTTGAGCTGAAATCTTGCAGAGCTGGTTCAGGAGCAGATTAGGGTTTTGCTTTTCTGGAGATCTGTCCACCCAAATGCCTTGAAATTTGTCCCTAACTTTGATTTTGGGGAGGAGATCAATCCAGGCTTGGGCTCACTGAAAAATTCCTCTTCTATGAAAAGCCCTAATTTTCGGTAGCAGTGTCGGGTCTAAAACTGAAAAACCTCATAATTGGATTATGTTTCAATAGAAAGATGTGCCCTAAGGAGGAGAGTTATTCCACCTTACTTTTGCTGAAAATTTGTGGAGGAAGATCCACAAACTAGGAATCCCTAGTTCCCGCAACTGCACAGTGTCTTCTTCTCAGGTTAGCTCTGATACCATGTTAGTTTTTCAACATTAAGTTAGAATTATTAGGATCTTTAACTGAGAGAATAACAAGTACAGCAATCAAACACAAGAGACAATGAACACATGTTTTTCCTCAGGGAAACCATAAAGGAGAAAACCCCGAAAAAGCACCAAAACAGTAAAAGCCCCAAAAAAGTAAGTGATCTCCCGATAGCAGTAATCTTCTTCTTGTATAGCCCTAGTGTCTTCTCCTTCCTCAACTATGCGCTACACTTGAGTGTGGATGACTTGTGTGATAAATAGAGACTCTATTTCTCTATTTATACTAATCCCGACATGACTAAAACCCTAACAGGGCTGACCTCTGCTAGGAGAGTCTAATAACCCTAGTTCCCCGAAACTACAGGGACTTTAACCCTTAGACAATCGGAGGGTTACCCACTATGACTTGACATGACTTTTTTACATTATTGATTCTCCCGATCGGAACAGCAGGGCATGACAACATGACTCAATTACAGTATAGATACATCCTGGAATAAACATTGGGTTACAATACATAAGATACATAGATTAATACATTCCGAAGTTACAAATACATCAACAACATCAGCATGCTTGATTTATTGAAAATTTACCCTATGCCTGGAGGTTCAACACTCTCAAATTTAACAACTTCATCAAATACCAATTCTAGAATAAATCAGCCCTCTATACCTTCAATAAATAACCTCGATCCTTCAACCAGTAAAGAAGCAGTTGGTTTTAATGGCAATATCAAAACATCCACTGATAAAGATACACTAATAGGTAAGAACTCCAAATCTACAACCCCCCCCTTCCTACTAACATTTGAAATCTTCAATCGGAATGTCCATAATTTTATGATCGATTCTGGAGCTTCATAAAAAATTATGCCCTATTCAATCTGCAAGAAACTGAATGCTAAGCCCACACCCTGTGAAATTCAAATCAGCCAACTGGACCGATCTAAGGTGAAAATTGTAGAAGAATTAAAAGGAGTAATGATCAAAATGTCCACTAATCCAAAGCTCTTCCAGGTTATTGATGTAGTGGTAGCAGACATACCTGATGTTTATGGGTTGTTCTTAAGTCATGACTGGTCTCAAGCTTTAAAAGGATATTTTTCAACCGATTGGTCACACTTATGGTTACCTAAAAATGGGCGACCAAATCAGATTAGGATTGACAAAGAGAGATACATGAAACACACAATGACTGAGATAAACTCTCCCAACGAACCAGTCTTGTTTAGTGATTCCATTTTAGGGAACTATGGGTGCGATTCTGATTTGGGGAGTTTTCCTGCACTTAAATCTGTATTTGCCGATTCTGTAAATAAATCAGAAATTTTACATTGTGATTTTCAGGAAGCTTCTCCCAGTTTGATTAACACTGTGAATAATGTAAATGATGTAATTAATCTTTTTGATAAACCTTGGCATTTATACTTTGATGGTTCTCGATCTAAGGAAGGTATAGGAGTAGGTTGCATGCTCCTAGATACTGCAGGAAACAAACTTATGCTATCTTGTAGGCTGGAATTTCTCTGCACAAATAACACAGCTGAATATGAGGCCCTCATCCAGGGACTCAAGAAGGCATTGGACTTAAATGTTAAGGTTCTAGTTGCATTCGGTGATTCTGAAATCATTGTTCGGCAAGTCCACAATTCCATTCATTGCTTGTCTAATCATTTGCAAAGTTATCAAAAGGAGGTATGGAACCTAATTTCAACATTTGATGCCTTTAATATCGAGTCTATTCCTCGTTTTCAGAATCAGGAAGCTGACCTCTTAGAAACATAGCCTCGTGGCTCATTCCCTCAGAAAATTTTTCTCCCAATGTTTTTTCTATTGAATTATTATTTAGACTGTCAATCCCCGATAACATCACTAACTGACGTGTCTTTAATGATGATTCACAGATCATTTCCTTCTTAACAAGAGAAGATGCTTTTAAAGAATCAGCAATTGATGAGATTACACATGATGAAGATCTACACAATTTCTTAATAATCCATCCACCTAATCTTGTCGACCAATATTTTGAGCTGGTAAATTCGATCCCTACGTCGGTTCTTAGACTTGAAAAAATTTATGACCTACATGATAAGTTTAAAGGAGTGCCTAATTACAGGAAGAACAGTTCAAACATGCGTTATGAAGCCATAAATTTAGGCACGAAAGCAAATCCTCAAATTATCAATTTAGGATCAGACTGTACCCAGAATGAAAAATCAGCCTTTCTGAAACTGTTTAGTGAATTCAAGGATATATTTGCATGGTCATACGATTATCTAAAGACTTTCGATACGCAGATCATACAACACATAATCCCTATGAAATCCCAGTCGAAACCATTCCAGCAGAAACTAAGAAAAATGGACCATGCCTTAGAAATAGTGGTAAAGAAAGAATTGAATAAATTGCTTACCGCCCAGATTATATTTCCTGTATGCCATACGCAGTCTGTGGAAAACCTTGTTCCTGTTAGGAAGAAAAATGGAGATATTAGGTTATGTGTAGATTTCTGAAACTTAAACTGATCATCAGAAAAGGAAAACTATCCCATTCCGTCCATGGAACAAATCCTCCAGAAGGTATCAGGTGCTCAGATGTTGTCTTTATTAGACGGTTTTTCTAGGTACAATCAGGTTCTATTTTCTCCTACAGACCAGCTGAAAAATACTTTTAGGACCCCCTGGGGAACCTATGCCTATAGGAAGATGCCTTTCGAATTGATAAACACTGGGGATACATTCCAAAGAGCAATGGACACTACTTTCAGAGGTCTGATAAACCACTCTGTCATTTTCTATTTAGATGACATCACTATGTTTTCCAAAAACAAATCTGATCACATTTCACACTTACGCAAAGTTCTTGAACTTTGCAGAAAGTTCGGTATTTCTCTTAACCCTAAAAAGACAATATTTGCAGTAATCGAGGGAATTTTGCTAGGATTTGTAGTGTCAAAGGAAGGGATCATGATTGATCCAGAAAGAACCGAAGCTATCTCTAGGATTCCTTTCCTTTCTACTAATAAATCCATGCATTCCTTCATGGGAAAGATAAATTTTGTGAGAAGGTTTGTTCCTAGTTTTTCTGAAATTGTGCACCCACTGCAGAATATGATTAAGAAAGACAACAGCTTTTCATGGGGAGATAAAGAGAAAGAGTCATTTATCAGAATTAGAGAAGCCATAGCTGAGGCACCTACACTCATAATCCCTGACTTTAGGAAAGACTTTATTCTTTATACTTTCGTATCTGACATATCTTACGTAGTTGTTCTTACTCAGAATAACCAGTAGAGGGATGAAGTACCTATCTCCTTCATGAGATTGAATTTAAAAGGAGTTGAGTTGAACTACCATGAATTTGATAAACAAGCTTTTGTTGTGTTCAAAGCAGTAAAACATTTTCAGCCTTATCTCCTTAAATCGAGAACCAAGGTAATTGTTCCATTCTCTACTGTGAGAAATTTGTTAGTATAGAAAGACCTTGGAGAAAAAAGGGCACATTGGATGGCTGCTCTACAGGAGTATAACCTAGAGATTAAACCCTCTCAAGTAGTACATGGTTTGGGGTTGTGTAAATTGGCAGTTGAATCAGCACATCTACCTGCTGACCAAAATGGCATACCTTTAGATGATTCCTTACTGCAAAAGGAAGTCTGTTTTATCCCAGATCCTGCTAGTTCATGGTCTGTCGATATTTGAACTTATCTTGAGACTGGCAGTGCTCCAAAACATTGAGATCCAAATAATAAGAGAGCTATAAGATTAAAATCAACACCCTACCAATTGGTAAATAATGTACTTTTCAAGAAAAATGCAAATGGAGTTTCGGATTCGTTATCTAGAAAAAGAGGAATCTAATTCAATTTTAAAACAGCTGCATGATCGGCCTGCTAGTGGTCACTTCAGTAGTGATACTATTGCTCATAAATTTTTAATAGCGGGATATTTTCGGCCAACTTTATTCAAAGATGCCCATTCTTTCATAAGAAGGTGTTAAGATTGTCACACTGTGGCTGGTAGAGTAAAAAAAACAACATTTCTTTTACAGCCTGTGGTGGTGGATAGGCCTTTCTATCAATGGGGAATCGATATCGTCAGACCAATAAATCCCTCCTCCTCTCTTCAGCATAAGGACATTATAACTGCCATTGATTACTTTACTCGATGGTCCAAAGTAGAACCATTGCGGGTGGTTAATACAAATCAGGTATTGCATTTCCTTTAAATTAACATAATTACTAGATTTGGGGTGCCAGAATCTCTCGTGTTTGATAACGCATCTTATTTCTCTTCTAGAGAATTAACTGAATTTGCATTAGAAAAGGGAATCAAAATCATATATTTGGTGAACTATTACCCACAAGGCAATGGCCTTGCTGAATCAATGAATAAGAACTTGCTGAAAATTCTGAAGAGATCCATAGCTAAACATCATAGGAACTAGCATACTATTCTATATCAAGCTCTGTGGGCTGATAGGGTTACCCCAAAATCATCTGTTGGTAACTCTCCTTTCTTTTTGGTATATGGAATGGAGGCTATTCTTCCTCCAAATCTGTTTCTTCCTTCATTACAGCTTGCATGAGTTGTACAAGAGATAGAGTGTTTAGCCATTGAAGAAAGAATCAATATGCTGTTAAAATTAGAAGAAGAGAGAGAGAATGCTAAACGACATTTCACAAAGCATCAGCAAATTGTTAAATCATGGTTTGATTCTGGCTCATCCTCGAACAGGGAATTACAGGTAGGAGATCTAGTTTTGAAATGGGACAAAGCACATGAAGATAAAGGGGAACATACTAAATTCCAACGTCTCCGGTTAGGTCCATACGCAATAGCAGAAAAACATGGTCCTAATACTTTTCGTTTGCAGACTTTGCAAGAACAGATTGATACCCTCCCGGTAAATGGGCATATCCTTAAGAGGTACTTTTAGTAATCCCACGTCATTAAGTAATTTTCATTGTATATTTCCATTGTGTATATTTCTGTACATATTTATCATTCCATTATAATTTCTAGATCTGTGGGTCTTTTGATCTTGTACTTAATGATTATCTTTCCTTCCATCATCATGTTTACTTACTTGAAATTTTAGATGATGTATCGTAAAAATAATTCATTTCTTCAAGATCATTCATTGTACATAAATCTACATGCTTTCCTCTGTAAATATTTGCTTTATCAGACACATCTCCCATCTTTTCTCATAAAATTCAGCATGAAGCATTTTGCATGGTGTTAAGGACGAGCCTGATGGTGAAGTATGTCAAACTAGAATGACTGAAATACATATCAGATCATAATCACTGATTTTGGTTGGGATTACCCGATGTCTCACAAGTGATTTGGCTTCAACCCTGCATTAGTCTTTTACCTATACATTTTTTCTTTTAGCAATCCTTAATTGTTGTCTCTGGATGCCTTCCTATAAATCGATATCTCAGTAAATTTATTTACTGGTTCCAATGGATGTCTACTAGGCTTGAAGATTATTTGAATATATCTAGTCATCTTTAAGATGTCTTAAGAAGTCTATGGTTTTCTCCCTCATTTTTGTGAATACATCTGGTCACTTAGCCAAGGCAGTACTCTTAAACTAAAGGTAAATATGAAAGAGGTTAATCAGGAAACAGGAGGTCTCATCACGAGCCGATCTGTTTATGATCATAGGTTCTATTGGAATGACATTGTCAAAATTTGGTCACCAAGCCAATGACAGCAACTCTCAATCTGATAAACTGAGAGACGGGAAGTCTCATCACGAGCTGTCCTGATCAGTTTCTGGTAGGATTGGTGAATAAGGCTACCATCATTTGGTCACGAAGCTAAGATAGTATTCCTAATTAATGCTTTTCATATTTATTCCCGTGTATATGATTTGTGAAATATATATATATTTAAAAAAATGGATGATTAAAAGTGAATACTGTCTGCTACTTTTCTTGAATGAGAGGAAAATCAACTGATGTTTTGGAGAAGCTACATCTATACTGTTATTGGATAACCTATCTTCGGTCTTATAGATTTACATTGGAATTAAGCTATTCTACTCTATACCTGCCTAAGGTTGAAATGGACCAGGAATACCCAGATAACAGCTATAGGATTGTTGTGGGAAATCTGTTGAGGTCTGGTTATATGTTTAGATTGGTTTGGATATTGAATCACTTAAGTAGATGTTTGATACTTTAAAGACATCAGCTTTGATTATCTAAAGTGTGGACGTTATTTTCGCAGAGATAACTGGTTCAGTCCCAGCATGTCGCCATTTGTTGGCAAGCAACACCCTCTAGAGCAATTTGAACACAAAATTTCAAATTTGTCATTCCATCAATTTTTGAATGACATTACATATCACAACCTTAATCAAAACTCATCAATAAATATTTTAGGAGTGCCTTCAGAATCTTATGTGTGAGGGTAGGAGCTCATCATATGGCCGACAAACATCATAAGATTTTTTGGAGAGAGGCAGTGCTTCCTGGGCTGAATCATGTTGGCTTTTGGTTTTTGTATGAATATGGTTCCCTTCAATGGGTGAGATACAAATAATGTGTGACATGTATATGGATGAGGCGGGAATCCCCATGCTCGTAACGATTTCAAAAGAATAATGTGAACTAAGCTCTAAAATGCAAGAGCCAGTCAGGTACAACTGTTGTTACATAAACTGCTACATTGGACCCATGGCATTCTCATGGAATGCTATATCTTCATGACTGATGATCTACTAGATATGGAATGGTACATAGTTGTAGCGACCCACTGACAGAGAGTCAGAGGCTCTGTGGTACCAATATGTTGTATCAATCATAAATATATATAGAAGCACTGCTCTAAGGATTCTGAACACTGTCTCCAATGCAACCCGAAAATCACAAGGGACATGAACCTGTTGGGGTCCCTCAATAGACTCATCCATGTGCTAGAGTCAGGTGATATCTGGGGTCTTCGAACAAATATTGCACGGACCAATACCCTACATGAATCTCATTGGTGTGATGATGTAGTTGGAGTCGAGCACATGAGAAACAACCATTCTGAGAGGCATTAAGGACTCCTCTCAAGTGGTCCAAGGAACTCATCAATAAGGTCAGTGAAACAAAGATACAGGGTCTATCCTCTAGAATATATGTGTTGTCGTTGATAGAGGGAGACTTGTAACTAGCCAAGGCAATGGTGTTTCCTTGAATAGAAGCGCGAGGAAGATAAACGAAAGATGTGAGACAATATGAGGACTGACCCACTGAATGGGGGGGGGCAAGGGGAACAGGGGCAGAGGGAGTATAGTGGACTCAAACTTCCTTTGTTTAGAGCATGACGGCAGGGCAGATGAGGTAGAAAATGAAACTGACTCATCGGGAAAGGGATCATAGCTGTAATACCGGGGATGTAACTACAGATGGTACATACTTTGGGGAGGTATAAACTTTTGATATTGATGGGATCCAAGGAAGACACATCGCAGAATAATCTGAACAAAGGCGACCCAAAGTGGGAATGTTTCCGAACTGTTATATGTGGGGTGGTGTCTAAAGACACCATTGTGGTACGATCTCGTGGATTTTTAGCAAGCTCAGGAAAGTAAATGCTTAATGGTGCTTTAAATTTTAGAGAGTCTGGAAGCATGAAGAAGACTCCAGTGGGGTCTCTTTTTTGTTGAGAGTCTCATGTGCCAAGAAAAGGTTAAAAGTGTACACAGGAGAGCTCACCCATACTTTGGGGGATGGGAGACTTCTTTACCATTGGTAGTCCAATCAGGATGGAAAATATTTACCTATACTGACTGGACGGTCATTCAAATAATTTTATGAGCATGAAAGAAACCAATTTTGCTCAACGATATTTTCTTGATGAGAAGGCTGGAAAAGAGCTTAAGGATAACCCATGGTGATATTTTTCGTAAAGTTTGGCCCCTCTACCCGAGAAAGCATAAAAGGATGCAAAGGGGAACGGTCTTGGCTTGAATGTGCCAAGGTGGTCCTTTTCAGATGGTAGTCTACATAGTCCACAAAAGGAGATAAATGAGACGATGTAGATGCCATTTTATATACTTTAACAAGCGGGAAAGGAAGCAGCAGCGCTCGACAATCTTTTCATTCTTTTAGGAGTCAGAAAAGATCTTAACAAAAACTGTGGTATGGTAAACTGATCGAGGGGGAACTGATGGTGCCCCCCTCTCAGGACTATAGACAGCATTCCAAAGGTCATCCGTGCAGTATGGATGGAGCAGGTGGCTCTTGAACATACCTATACATGCACGGGATAGATCGCGGTAGAGGCATGCAAGTCGTGCAACAAAGGCATGCAGAACGAGGTGGCTCTCGGACAGAGGTAAGGAGAGTCTTGTGTTAGTTGTGGTGAATGGACTAGACCACATATGATGTGAGTGCAAGTCCACAGGCAGTTATATACCAAATGCATGTGAAAGAAATGATCCACCCTTTGAAAAATGGTCTGGGAACCCATGTAAGTTGTAGTGGACAGATTTGGCAGTTATATCTTGAAATAGTAAAATGATGTGCCTTCCGAGAGATGGTCTGAAATCTCGCATAAGTTGTGGTAGACCAATGTGATGCAAGTATGGGTCTGGAGACACATATATCACAAAGTGGTATGTAAACTGAGGTAACTCTTAGGAAGTGACCCTGAAAATTACTTCTTAAATATGAGACTATGGTCTTATTAAAATATAGAAGGCGGAATTCTAAAACAAGTGGTGCGAACAACGTCCCAATCGGACTCCGTATGTCCCATTTATGTGGAAAAGAAGAAAATAGGTCAAATGGGGACTATAAATGGGTGGGGACCACTTTGTGAAGTGTCATTTTCATTGTTCATTGTTGAGTTGGAGAAGAGGCCCCCAAACTGATTTTGCTAATTTCTTCTATTTTGACCAGTGGTTTCAAGATCCGTGACTTGCAGGTAAGAGTTCTCGCAAAATATATCTTTTTTAGTGGTTTACTTTTTGGATTTTTCTACCCCGGGTCCCTTGGTGAGCCTGCTAGGGATTCTACGAGCCAAGTCACACTTTTTGTGGGTAAAGGAGCAACTGGGTTGCCCATTCTGCCCAAATAGGTGTGACTAGGTCGCTCATGTCGGGCAGAAAGGAGCAATCTGAGGTCACTTCTATTTGGCTGAAAAGTGCGACTTAGTTGCTTTTGTGAGGCTGTTTTGAGCGATATGATCACCCTTTTTGGCTTGACAGGTGCGAGTTGGTCCCTGGATGGATTTTTCACTGAAAGATGTGGATAACAGTTGTGTTATGCTTTTGCAGGATGCCTGAGACTAAGTGGCATGAGAGAGACTACAAAGACCTCTGGGAGGAGGCATTACGGTATGGGAATGTGCATGGTGCACTGGACCATTGTGGAATGCTGAAGTTCATGCGGATTCCCCTGATGAAGAGCTTATGTTTATTTCTATAGACTCTGGTGAGCTTCTAGGATATTGGGGAGGAGGATTTCATGATCTAGGGGCAGCGTGTTGAGATTACGCTGGTGGATGTGAATTTTTTGACTGGGCTCCCGATGTTGGGAGTCATTGGTGACTTGGTTCCAATACTGTCTCATGGGGAGATGTTGGAGGACTTGTGTGAGAGGCATTGTTAAGCTACTGCTATGTGCATAGTTCACACATCTTAACGTGTGACATTGAGGACTTATCGACATGGGCTACTACAACTATGGTGTTGCGTATCTTGGGTTCCACGAGGAACCATAAGATATCGGGAGGGCAACTACAGATGGTAGAGCATGCCATGACGGGCACTTACAATGGGTGGGCCCAGGATGTACCTTCTAGCAGTTCGGCATTAGTTGAACCATGTGAGAGAATCTGGGGGAGGATTTTATTTTGGCTCTTTCTTATTTTCTTTCTTTTTTGAGAAAGTACTGACTCTACGTCTGCATCAGTCTATGCAGGATAGTGTTCCGCGGGAACTGCAGATGCGCAATGGTGTCAGATGATGGTGCGAGAGGGTGGTGGCAGAGTGGGATGATTCTTTATGTAGGAGTTGCTAGAGTGGTGGAAGAAGCTCCCAATGGTGGTTGAGGAATACCCTTATGCGGGGATGGACTATCAGGGAGACCCTAAGATGCCCCGACCTCCAGGCCAAGCATGGGGACCAGCCGGTATGTATGTGTGATTTTTTTGTGTTCATATTTATACATAGAGTAGTTTATCTGGTTGATATTTGTATGATTATAAGCATGGACTGATGGTTTCTTTTTTTGCATATGCACATATTGGTCCTCGTCTTCCAACCGGTTATCAGAGGAGGGTGGTCACGATTGCAGAGGCAGTGGTCCCTATGGGGAACCCTCGTAGGTGGTGATGGGAGGCGGGTGTTATTTTACCGCATTTGGAGCAGCTTGCTGAGGGGATCTCTGACATAGGTTGGCAGCGCTTAAACAATGAGCTAATTACCGCCATTCACAGCGTGCCTCCGGAGTGGACCTCTCTGATGAGGATGATGGTCGTGTCCTATGATTATGTTCGTCAGGAGGTGCAAGGGGATCTTCCTGCAGAGGACGATGAGTCCTCTGAGGAAGATGATGACACCGATCCAGATGATGAGGATGAGTCTGGGTCGTACCTAACAGCCAGTGGGGCTGCCCCTAGTGCATTGGTACACTTTAGGATTTTTTGGATCGCAATGTATATTCAGCTGAGAAATCATATGTAGCTTCTCATTTTGTACTGGACATATTTTGGACATGTGATATATATATATTTGATGCACGTGGATGCACTTTTTATGGTTTTATATGTGATCCCTTTTATGATGATGTGAATGAAATGCCTATATGATGTATTTTTACACATGTATGCATGTTCATATGTGATGATGCATGATATTGTTTTTTGTATTTTTCCTAAGTGTGATGATGAATATGCCAATTTAGAATGTCATTAGCCATTTGATCCGCTACACTATTGAGGTTTCTTGGAACATGTGTGAACGTGATGGATTCAAATGTTCTAACCATCTGTTTAGTGCGCAAGAATTTTCTAAAGAGGCAAGGATCACGTACCTGGTAATAGTTTTTCAACTGGGAGACAAGCAGCTAGGAGTCTAAGAAGACATCGAGATGGTAGATGCCCAACTGGAGGGAAACGGCCAAGAGGTGATTGACACCATCATATTCATCCTGGTTGTTGGTCACAATGCCCATGCATATTCTGTCGATATGGATCAACTCATGCAACGGGGAGTAGATGACCCATGTAGCCAAGGTGAGGTCTAGAGACCATCTGCTTGCACCATCAACAAATCCAATGTATCGACAAGAGGTAGGATCCATCTGGAGCAATCAAGGAAACAATACATAAGACTCACCTTAAAAATGTGTAAAAGAAAAAGGACAATACTATGCTACAAGTTGTACTGCACATCACTTAAAGAGGTGATGTTAGTGGGAAAGTGGTTTGTAATTTGAGAGGGTCAGCGGTCATTCCTCTTTGGGACATGATGAACCCTAGAAGATGGCCCGTTGGGACACAGAAAACACACTTGAAAGAGTTCAAGCATATTTTGTACTTGTGACATCACAGGAAGGCTTGCCGCAAGTAATCCATGTGTTGTGCTTCCTTCTCTGACCGAGCAATGAGGTTGTCAAGATAGACCAACATGATGTGGATGAGGTCATGGAAAGAATATGTCATAGCAAGCTGGAAGGTGGCTCTAGCGTTCTTTATACCAAACGACATTAATCAATAGGTGAATGTGCCCCATGGGGTTGTGAATGCAGTCTTGTAATGATCTTCTTTTCGGATCTAAATTTGGTTATATCTGGAAAATCCGTCCATGAAGGAAAAGACCCCATGTCCGGCACACACATCGATAATCTAATCGATGAATGGTGTTGGGAAGTTGTCTTTGGGACACACCCAATTCATATCATGGAAGTCTGTGCAAATGCAAATGGTACCCTATTTTTTATTCACAGGAAGTGGATTTGAAACCCATGTGGTGTAAGCAATGGGGTAAATGAAGCCGGTTGTGCATAGCTTCTCAATTTCAGCTTTGATCGCGATAGTTTTGGAGGGATGGATTGGTCATTGATTTTGGTGCAGGGGAACCACATCAGGCCATGTGTCGATGTGGTGTTCTACAATGGATGGATCCAACCCAGGCATTTCAGTGTCAGACCAGGAAAAGATGTCGCAGAATTCTTGGAAGAGCACTTTGTAGGAAGCGACTTCTTCCGAGGAGCAAGATGCCCCCAACATGATTTCCTCAACCATATCAGGATTGGTTGAGATGTTGATATTAATGGTTGGTGAAATATTGGCCATGTTCCCTTCTTCGAAGGCATCTGGTGTCGAAATGGGATTTTTTAACCAGTCGACTTTCCCATGAACGAAATCCTTTGTTTCAATGGAAAACTGGTCAGACTACAACACAAGTTCTTTGGGGAGGAAGAACGAGCAGTGGTGCATGTTGTCCCAAGGGTATTCCTGTGCGGTTAAGGCTTCAAGTATCTCCTCATTGTTGCGAAAGCAACAGTTAGATAGGTCTGATGGGCCATCGACGATTGCATGGATAAGAGGGTATGTGGAACTGGACATCATGTAAATGGGCATGGTGTCTGAAGAAGGAAGTAGGGGGTGGAATTCTTCAATCAGAGTGATCTCAGATTCAAGGGCATGTTGTCAAAAGTTTTCTAGGGTCGTTCAAAACTCGGACAAGTTCTAGAAGTGGTGAGAATAGTATCCATACAAGCCACAAAGGGCGCAAGAATGGTTTGTTCTCAACGACTTCTTTTTCACTATTGGACCGTTCAAGAGTTCAACCGAGGGGATTTTTTATATTGTATCCATTGCATCCAAATGTGCATAGATCATGGGAATATTAGGGAATTTTTCAATTGCATGGCCCTGTTCTTCACACACGGCGCAAGGCGGGATCTGCAGGGTTCACTTCTTGGTTTCGCGTTTCTTCCCTTGGCCCTTTTTGGGTGGGCCGGTGTGGATGTGGGTGCAGTGGCTAGTTTTTGTGGGCTGAGTGGAGGTTGAGATTCAATTGCAATGTGTTGCATGGGGGTTAAGATGACCTGGGGCATCGGAGGTTGGGTCAGTGGATCAAGGTACCACACGGGAATACCCAATGTGAAGTTGGGTAAATTTAAGGTAGCCATTACTAGCTTACTCATAACACCAAGCGGGGAAAATAGTAAGGGAATTATGTGGACTGGGGAGGATCCCAAATAAATCTGTGATGGTTGCATGTGTGGATGGGGTTGTGGTTGCAGCTGTGCATAATGTTGTGACTGCAAATGATGTTGTGGCTTCTATTGGGGTTGTAGCTGTGGTTAATTTTTAGGTGCGGTAGTACTAGATGAGATCATGCACAAATCTACAATCTCATTTGGTGTCGGTGGTGGTGACACGAAGGGGAAGGAGGACATCATGGTGGTGTCGAAAAACAACCCAGGGCCCACATTCAATAATGGGGAGGCGAGTATGTCATCGACAATGGTGTTGACCGAAGGGATAATTTTGGCCGGTGTTGTTATCCCTTACGTATCGTGATAAGTTAATTGGTCAACCGTCATGATTTTCCTGTCGTGAGGGAACATCATGAGATGGAAAACATTCGATGCTATGGCTCTCATGGCATACATATAACTTCTTCTGAGGAGAAGTTTATAGTCCAACTGAACATTGAAAATATCTATGTCAATAAATATTGTTTTCCCATCTAATATGATGGGAACATGCGGGAGGATACCTTGGGCTTTAGTGGTGTGGCCATCATAAGCCCGCAGAGTAGTAGTGGATGGTTGTAGAATTGGGGACCCAAGTTTCTGCCAGACTAAGGTTGACATGACACATGTGGATTCCCCCTCGTCGACGATGCACCGGTGCATGACTAAATTTTGAATGGATACCAAGATTTGGAAGGAAATGGTTGATGGCATCCTCGGTTCTTCGTTCTATGAGTCAAACATGATCAATTTGGAGTCAGAGGGGTCTACAGCGCCAAGGGTGGCTAGTAAGGATTTTCATTGTGTTGGGAAATTTTTAAATACCTCAAGAGCAGACATGGCCATAGGTGTTTTGGCCAAGTCATCCACGATGTTATAGCTCACAATATCTCTAGCCGTGGCATTGTTGGGCACTCGTTGTATGGAAGGGCATGGGGGGAAAGGGGGTAAGTGAAGAGGTGTATTGGTTGTTTTGGACATGGATCCTACTAATGGGTCAGTGGGTTTGGTATTGGATCCATGCTGATTTTGACTGGTCTGTAAATTCACCTCCTCAATTGTCAAGGCTACCAAGTGGTGAACACATGTTTCTGTTGTCGAAGGTGCAGTTGGGGTAGTGGGATTGGGTTGGGGAGAAGATGCAGTTGCTACCAGTCCTTGGAATGGTAATGGGTTTTGGAGCACCATAGGAGGAGGTCCTGATGGTGTCGAGTTGGGTTGAGCTGGGGTTGTTGTATTGGTAGCATTCTAAACTTCATTCTGAATGGTCTGCTTAGCACGACCCATGAAGGATCATTCGTGTGTATAGTGCCCGTAGACCTTGCATAGTTTGCACAGTTGATTTGTGTGTAACAGAGCATTGCATCTAGGTTGGCTTGGTTGCTGGGGTTTTTGAGCTGGTTGGTTCACCCTGACATTGTTGGGAGGATTTGGTTGTTGATCACCTCCCTAGTTGTTTCCTTGATTTCTTGCTCGTTTGTTTCTGGCTTTCCCTTGTTGGTTATTAGGGGTTGGTTGGGTGGGACAGTTTTGTTGTGCAAACACTTGTCCAAAAGGACCTGGAAGAGCTGGGGCAGGGGTTTGAGCAGCTTGCACAAGTGGTGCATAGTAGACTTGGGGGGTTGGTGGTTCTACAAATGTGGGAATTTGTCCCACATATTGTTGTGTCGACCAAGCAGGTGCATGGGTCTATTGTTGTGGTGCAGGTTGTGCATAGGAGGTTGTAGCTCCGGATTGAGACATCATTCTTGCATAATCAGGAGCTTGGTTTGGGTATGAAACACTAGAGGTATTGCTTGGTTGTGGTGGCATCATAGGTTGTTATGAAAATAAATTCCTATGGCTTTGGGTGCCACAATAGACATCTTGACTCCAGAAATCAATCCTTTCCAATATGCAATAGAAAATAAATGTCTAACACTAAAGGATCAGACCTCGTACCTTATTCCGGACGGTTGAAGTAGATCCCCGTTGAGCTTTCCAACTTCATCTTGAATTGATAAATTACTTCCTCAACAACAAGTAAACAATACAAGCATACTATATATCATGGTGTTAGATCTATTCTAGCATATATAATCAACAATGTATAAGCATTTGAAATAATCCCATGGATAAAATATTCATTCAAACACACATTATTGGACAGGAAAAGATATTTATATTAATATAAATCAAAGATTATAATAGATACAGCCTCTGTTGGCACGTCTGTGAACCGAAGAAACTGAATCCCCCACTTGGGCCTCCACCACCTAAATCCTCCATCTCTCGATAGCAATCTCACAAGCAAAAGGCAAGCTTGGGAAGAACACAAAAGTGCTCCAAGGGACAAAGGGATGCAGACTCAAGCATAAGTTCTGGCAACAATGGACTATAGTTTCTTTGCTCTCAATTCTCTCATATGCCTTCAATGTATCATAGAGTTCCCTATATAGCTTTTCAAAGGGGTAATGAAAGGTCGAATCCGAGCGATCTCAAGGCATAGGGAAGGCCAAGAGTCAAATGAGTCGGATCCATGTCAAGGAAAACTCCAAAAGAATTTGGATTTTGTACACATCCCGATGTACATGATTTTAGTGTTCAAACCCACATATATACGTGATTAAGGGTTTAAAAGTCACATGTATCATTTTTCACATGTTTTTAGGGATGGTCAAGGAAACATCAAAGGACAAAAAATGGTCCACAGGGTCTAAATAGTCTGCAGAGGGATAGGGGAAGGCCATACAAAGTGTGATTCACCTGGAGTGGTAAAATCAGCTATAACAAATGCCCCCTAATGTGTGAGGTCATAGGGGTCATACGATGGCCGAAATACATTATAAGTCCATCCCAGAAGTGGAGTGATGAAGGATCCCAAATGGAAGACCAGCCACCCAATCAACATAGTAAAATGATACAAATTTGCACATAAATGCAAATACATATAGCAGTCTCGGATACATAAGAGTACAATGGCCATGAATAGGCATGATACAAGATATCACATAAGTGGTCATCGCCACGTACAATATACATAGATCAGAATCTCCATGATGAAGATATACAAAGGACCATGATCTCCATAATGGTTGAAGATATATAATAGATCAAGATCTCCATAGTGGCTGGAAATGTCTGACATCTACTGGAATCAAGTCACGAGAGATGAAATCTCATGAACACTGGCACGATCAAGGAGGTAGCATATAAGAGATGCCACCAATCTGGAAAGTATTCTACACAAACCGCTATGAGTACATGTCCTACTGTGTGAATATAGGTGTCGAGGTTGAACATAGTAGTCCATCGTCTGATTATCGGTCATTTATGTATACCATTAATAGATGTGAGATCACCCACCGATAATGAAAATGGGAATCAAGGTACTAGAGTGAAAACTAACAAGTGTGAATAAATGTGTTGAGGTCAAGAACTTGAGAGGCTCCATTGATCAGGGGACATTTATGTATTCCCAAAGACTGTCGATGGTTGGAGAACCTTCCACTGATGACTGCAAGTCTCAAGGCACTCAAAATGACTCTAGATTCCAATCCCAAAATAAATGATCTGAAGTCGATAGGATGAAATCCAATGGAAGGAGGGCATTAAGGCATCTCCCATCATCCAACACGAGCTACTCAACAAAGTTGTATAATGTGGAAGGACTCGATCATAAGGTGCACGAACCAGTAACTTTACCGGGAATGGCCGACATGCAAAGTCAGGATAACTGAGGAATGGCCGACTCATGCTTCAACTTCCTTCGAACAAGAGCATAATGGCGTATGGTGACTGAATGAAGGTAGCATAGGCTCGATATACAAACTAGGACATCTCTGTGACACAGGAGGTATCAACAGAGGCTCCATGGGGACTGGAAGCTTAACCAGTTGGTGGAGATAAACTCAAATAAATGAGTATATCTCCTAAATTCAAACTATAAATGCAACCAATGGATGTGATATACAATGCTCTATTCAAAGGCGACACAACTCAACAGCTGCCAAAGATAACATCTTTCCTTGTCTGCATTTTTGGTTTTTTTATTTTTTTTAGACTTTTTCAAATATTTAAAAAGATTGAAAAAGAATAAAATTGCTTTATAGTTACAGACTAGGAGGAGACAAGTGTCATAAGGGAAAACAAACTAGTTCCAAGAAGTGGAACATACCTATGCTCAATGCAAGGATACATGTGTAGGATATTGACACTCAGGGGAAAATCCCCTCCCAATAAAAAAGGAATCAAGCTGCAAAGGATATAAAAAATGGCTTTGCATGGCTAGACATGAGACAAGCTCGGGCTATATGGCTGAAAAGCAATCTCAGGAAAGCTGGCATAAAGCTCAATAAGGCAGGCAAAGCTCATGATAATGCATTCACAACTTGACATGAGGGAGTCCTGAGGGAAATAGGCCAGCAAAAGATCAAGACGAGTATGAGGCTCTTCATAAATTTCATGGCAGTACTATACAATGGACTCCCACACCCTACAGGAGAAAATGTCAGCATGGGCACCAAATGCAAATAAGGCGCTAACTAGGGTACCCATGTAAGGTGAAGCTCTACCACTCATATCATGCCACTTCTAAAATAGCAAGAAGGTTCTGTGACATAATAGAGTGGGTTCGTGCCTAAGGTTATGATGAAATGGTCATAAGGTCATGCAAAATGCAAACAGTGATGAAACCTAACCTATATGCCAGTTTAGACATGATACCTGAGATTGGCATGAACGGGTCAATCCAATGGCTGAAGCAACACTGAAAAAGGTCCTCTACATCATGAATTAGGTAAAAAACGGTCCAAAATGATTAGAAATTGTCAAAACTATAGAAAAGGGGGTAAAAATTTTCAAAAACTTGAAAATTTTCTATAAATAGTAAACAATTCAAAATATTATAAAACATTTGAAATTTTTACCCAATTGAGCTCAGATTTTCCACAGTGAATTCCAGGAGATCCAGCCAGTGGAATCCACTACCATTTATTCCAGGTACTTACCCATGCTCTTCTCTTCCATTTCAATGCAATTTTTATTAAATTCCATGGTCAATTGAGTTTTCTAGGCCAAACTAAAAAGGGCATTGCGGCCCACGCAGAAATCAAGGGTTTTTTCATGTATAGGGTTGGATATACGTGGAAAATGCCCCCAAAGCTACGTACATACGCGGGTGTTTGGAAAACAGTCGCGTATGAGGCCGCGCATAAGGTTTTCAAGCAATCTAATGGGCAAATTTGTAATTTCTTATGCAGGATGGTCCTAGAGTGGAGAAAGCGTGAACATGGTGAGGTAGAGGAGGTAGTAAGGGCCGATCTAATGGCTCAACAAGCTCTATGTGCATGTGGACTCTACAAGTTTTGGTGTCCTGGTGGCTTGAGGGCCAAACAAAGACTATTGCATATGCTGGTGGATTATTGGGATCCAAACTCTGAGTCCTTCCAGATAGATGGGATGTCCCTCACTATAGAGGTGGAGGACATATAATTCATTACTGGGCTTTCTCGACAAGGGGAAGTAGTGAACCTTTGTTCGCATAGTGGGCTAGGAGGTGTCCTGACTATCGATGAGTACATTGTGGTGTACTACTATCCAGACACAGAGAAGGTGGGGAGTCAGGTCTCTACCAACGCTATACAGGTGTTGGGCCTAAAGGCCATACTATTGAAATTGGGTAGGATAGCAGGCTTGGCATCACTCCACTAGGCCTCGCAGCCTCTGATGTTCTATGCAGTGGAGTGCATGAGACCCACAATTTATGACTAGAGCACTACACTACTAAGCAACATGAAACATCGACTCAATGAGTGTAAGGCAGGTAGAGTGCGGAACTTCGGGTTCAATAGTATATTGAGCATTTTTTTCTTTGAGCATGTTCCAGGATTGAGCCCTAGAGTGGACGTTCCTCTTCATGGGGTTCGAGATATGGCCCAACCGCATTGGGTAGATGTGATGCGCAGACTGGGGGGAGGTAGGGTGGCCAACCCATATCCACCTGACTTCTTTCCATGGTGGAGATGACAAATAGTTGCCATCGATGACTAACCCTATGCGGGGATAGATTTCCAGGGAGACCCAGACATGCCGCTACCACCAGGATCGGCATATGGCGATATAGGTAACGAATCTCGACCCTCTCTTTTTAAATTTTTTGAGTTATTTAATTTTTTTGTGTTTTTTGATTATATGAATCAAAAGACATATTTTTGTGTGATAATACATAGTGCAATATACCATTTGTGTGCAGATGTGGGACCATGGCGGCTGAAAGGCTTCCCTCATCACAGACAGAGGGGAAGAGGAGATGATATCACAGGTGTGGATGCGGAGCGGACGCTCTAGAGCATTCATACCAATTTTTTGAGGCTGACACACAGGGTTCCCATGGCGCAAGTCGAGGACTTTCCTGAGGCTATGCAGTGCCAAGTGGTGGGTGTACCACGAGCATGGGTGCAATTATTTCGACAGATAACTAGAGCCATAGTGACCTTCCATGATCACAACGCTCCTCCTCCTCCATAGGATTAGATACCTGGGAGTTTATACATTTTTTAATACTGTGTACTATATGTTGGTGGCTCGAGAGCCCCATTTTTGTATCATGACACTATGTATTACCACATTTTGGATGTTATATAAAAAGTTTTATGGTGATCGGTTTATTTATTTACATGTGTAAAAATTGTGTTTGTGATGAATTTATTGTGTATGAAACAAATGCCAATCTAACACGTAGTTAGCATATGATTCAGCAACTTGATTATTAATTCTTGGAATGTGTATGTATGTTATATTGTCAAATTGTCATTCTAATAATCTCACACGTAAGAATCTTCTTAATAACATCGGATCTCTAACATGGTACAAACCATTAAGTTGTGACACTACTAACTCCGAATCAAGACGTACCTCAAGAGAGAGAATGCCATGTGAAATGGCATCCCGTAGAAGCTCAATAACGGCACTATATTCGGCAACATTGTTGGAAGATGGCTACAGACATACGCCTCCTGAAGACAGTACCTGACCCATAGGAGTATAAATCACCCAAGCAGCAGAGGATGAGTGTTGAGTGTGACAGCTCACACCATCCGTGAATCCTATGTAGGTGGAAGATTCCATTGACATCTGCCAAAATACATGAAAACTAATCACAAACCCGATCACTATAAGAAAAATACCTAACTATGCAAAATTGTACAATAATATACAACAACCAGCCTTGTCTGAAAATCATGCATAGTACTTCTTGAGATAGAGACCATTTTTAGGCTCCGCTAAGGTTGTTCCCTCGTAATCCACTAACTCATAAGCACCCTTCTCTAACACACATTTGACCATGTAAGGACCCCACCACATGGGATTAAATTTTCCTTCCCCCAAGGGTTCTTTCGATTGATCCCACAAAAGGACCAAGTATCCCTCACTAAACCTCCTTGGACAGACAAACTTATCATACTAGACATTTACACGATGTTTATTGACTTCTAGAGCCACCAAGGCATCCCGACACTGCTCATCAAGTTGCTCAAGGTGGACCAAATGCTCCTCCAATGGTGAAGTGTTTGGTAAGATTTCTACAACTAACTTCAAAGAAGGAATCTTGCATTCAACCAAAAATATCAACTCCACTCCATGTACAAGTTGATATGGAGAAAAACCCGTGGCAGTCTTAATGGCGGTTCTATATTCCCACAAAGCAGGATATAACATGATGTGCCAATTATTCTTGCTTTGTACGATGGTTCATTGGAGAATGGATTTTAGTGATTTATTCACTGCTTCAACCTGTCCATTCGCTTGAGGGTAGTAAGAGGAGGAATGCTCTTGCTTGTACCCTAACTTTGATGCCAACTCTTCCATCATACGATTCTGAAAGTGCGAGCCATGGTCAATGACAAGCTCTTTCGAAATTCTAAACTGAGTAATAATCTGGTTGAATACGAAGTGGGCGGCTATCTCACCATCGAATTTAACTGTAGGCATAGCCTCAGCCCATTTCGTGAAGTAATCAACAGCCACTATGATATGATGATGCCCCCCAGCCGAAGCTGGGTTGCAATCCATAAAATCCCCCACTTAGTGAAGGGACCGGCGGTGATAATAGGATGTAACGGGGCAGGTTTCAAGTGCATATTATGTGCGAACACCTGGAAAGGGAGGCACCTCTTGACTGCATCTACACAATCCTTAAAGATCGACCGCCAGAAATAACCCGCTCTTAAGATCTTTTGAGCTGTAAAAAGCCCAGATAAATGACCACCACATGCTCCTCCATGGAAATCATTCAGCACTACCTCAACCTCTTCATGAGTTAAACAACGTCGTAAAATGGAATCTACCCCATGGCGGTACAAAGAGTTATCCACTATGAGGTATTTCTTAGACATGTGACGTAATTGTCGTCGTTCATCTCATGAGAGGTGAGTAGGGACCTTCAATGTTTGTAAATATATTATGATATCCCCATACCATGGGTCTAAAGTTGAGATTAAAAAGATGTTTTCATCGAGAAACGTATCTTCACAAACCAACTCCTTGGCCTCGCTTGGGAAATCCGATATAAGCTCTACAAAAATTAAAGACTTCTTCAATTTTGCCGAAACAAATTCGAGATCAAATTCTTGCAGAATGACAATCCATTTATTATATTTTCCCCCAATCATCCTTTGAGTGAGGATGAATTGAAACGGATTGACATGGGCTACAACCAAGGTTTAGCGAAGGAGAATATAATGTCTCAACCACTGAACCGCATGTACAGTAGCTAAAGCAAGCTTCTCAACGTGAGAATAACAAATCTCTGCGTCAATAAGGTTTCAGCTCAGATAGTATATGACATGCTCTTAAAGCTCCTCATCCTCTTGAACCAAAACCATACCAATCGTCTCCATGGACACAGCCACATAAAGTAGAAAATTACGGCTATAGTCTGGGGGACTAATCACTGGGGCCGATGCTAGGGCTCACTTGAGTGCATCAAAGGACTCATGGGCTCGCTCATCCCAACAAAAGGTGGTGTCATTCTTCAATAGACGCATGAAGCCTCTAGTCAAATTGGCAAAGTTGACAACAAATCTCCATAAGAAGTTTGCCATGCCTTGCAAACATTGAAGATGACAAATATTCCTCGGGGGAGACAACTGAAGTATTTCCTCAACCTTCAAAGGGTCGACTCTTATACCCTCTTTAGAAATGATGAATCCTAAAAAAAGACCTGACTTGACACAAAAGAAGCACTTATGAGGATTTAACCTAATGAGATAATGTCGGCATCTTTCGAATACCAATCTCAAATGATAGGGATGACGCATTCTCATACGAGAATGAGTAGTAAGGTCATCCAAAAATACTTCGATAATTGACTTGAGATCATGGAAGATCAAGTTCATTGCCCGCTGAAATGTAGCTCTGGTGTTTTTAAGGCCGAAAGGAATTTTTCAATATGCAAAAGTTCCCCAAGGACAAATAAATGCAGTCTTATGTTGGTCCTTAGGTTTAATTTGTATCTGATTATATCCGAAAAAGCCGTCCATAAAGGAAAAAACCTTGCTCCCCGCACACTCATCCAAAATCTGATCAATACATGGTGTGGGTAAATTGTCCTTAGGACAGGCACGATTCAAATCACGGAAATCAGTACATATGTGGATCGCTCCCTGCTTCTTATCCATCAAAACGGGGTTTGAAACCCAATCCGTCAAGGGAATGGGATAGATAAAACCGGATTTCAACAGTTTCTCTATCTTTGCCTTAATCACGGGTGCTTTCCTAGCATTCACCCAACGCAAGCGTTGTCAAATAGGCTTAGCGTTGTGATAAGTCTTAATCTCGTGCTTGACAATACGAGGGTCAATACCTGGCATTTTTTCATAAGACCAAGCAAAGATATCATGGAATTATTTAAATAGCTTGGTGTATTCTTGAATCTCAGCATGGGAACATTCCACCCCAATATAGACATTCTCTATCCTGCTAGGATCGCGAGAGATATTGATAGGAATCGTTGAAGATATGTTTTCCATGTTTCCATCAGCCATCGGACCAGGAGATATTAATGGAACCATAGGACTACCAACTCTCTCACTAAGAACCGCCCTAAATTCCTCACGCTCCAAGCGGTCAAGCTCGGGAAGAAAGTAGGATCTATGATGGAGTTCCTCCCATGGTGACTCGACTCCAGACATAGCCTCAATAATCGCTCCATCTGAAGGGAAAACCATATCAAGGCAATCGTGCGTGTGAGAAGACTGCACTGCCCATGCTGGCAGCACATAAGGGTCCTCCTCCTTCGTCCGTGAAGAGGAAGGACTAGGCTCTGCAACACACTTGAGATTAGCTTGATAAGCTATCATAGTTGTAGGCAACGGCACATGCATCATGATGGGCTCACTCAGAGTACTCGGTGTAGGAAGAATCCAAGGATCTTCCATATGACTCATGCAAAAAGACACCGATCTCATAGATGTTGAAGCCTCACCAAAACTAGACCCTATCATAAGGATCGGTGTAGGACAACTAAAGATTCCCATGAGGGATGGATACATGCGTAAACCCACACTCTCAGTTGCCGGCTGAGAGTGTTCAACGATCGGGATCAAAGCTCCCGAAGATGCAATAACAGATGAATTCTTGAATGTCGTTTGATCAATCGTGACTATCTTCCCGTTATGTGGAAAGCATACAACGCGAAATAGGGAAGAAGCAATGGCTTACATACTGTACATCCAATTCCTACCCAACAGGAGATTGTAGTCAAGGGGTGCATCAACCACCTCGACCTCTATCGCAATGGTCTTCCCTCCCAAATGGAATTTAAGGAAAGGAAGGATGTCGTGCAGCCTAAACGATCTCCCATCGAACACAGTTAACATGGTCGCTGATTTAGACAGCTCAGGGGAACCTAAACCCTTCAAACATGATAAAGAAATCAAGAAGCGGCAGCGCCTTCGTCAATCACAGTGCGCTTGATGGTCATATTAAGACATTCTAAGTGAATCAAAAGAGACACATAGTAAGGAAAGCAAGGCTAAAGTCCTGTGGTTTCAAATTTAATCACGAAGGAAAAATCATCATCATTCACACCAAGGGCAGAAAGCAACGCCTTCCTTTGCGAAGGACAACTCTGAAGCACTTCCAATGCAGACATCGCACAAGGAGTGTGGCCCAAATCCTTGACAACTGAATAGTTCTGGGTGGCTCGGGCATTATGATTGTGCCCCGAATGCTTAAGGACTCCCTTAGGAATGAGAGGTGTCACTTCAAGTTTATCCATAGGTTTCTCAATATGCAAAGGGGACCTTGGTGGATCAGGTTCCTTTCCTAGGCTGGGTTGTGACAAACCATAGTCTTTCGCACGGGTCACAACTTCCGCAGCACGGACCATGTTAATGCAACCATGACCACTACCCTCCAACAAATCTTGATCACCACCAGACTGATCATGGGACCTCGAGTTCATATTTTTATTGTGAGGTAAAGGGTTAGTTAGCACAGCTGGGCCCTGTGCCAAGAATCTCAAGGCTTCATCGATACGAGGGCACAAGTAAGTGAGGTGATCGTCCTTACACAACTTGCAAGGGAGATTAACCTTACGTTTAGCTTACTTATCCCCCCGAACATTATGATCATTCTTTTCATTACTATTAGCATTCTCATTCTTATTCCCACCCTTATGATTCTTCTTGCCCTTTTTTATATTCCGTTCGGGCTGCTGGTTACCCTTCTGGTCCGACGATTGCACTGAAATTACACTCGCCATTTGGGCGAGTTGAGACAAAGCTGAAGCTTGTCCCGAAGCAAATTGGTTGATTGACAATTGACTCAATTGTTTTGCAACCAAATCAGCAGGTTTCGCACTTGTACAACCCACAATGCCATCGACATATGGTCCAGGTTTGACTTTGGGGTTGAAACTAGAACGCGGAGCATTGGGAATAATCTCATATAAAAAACCGAACTGAGCATAAATCAAGTCCAGTTCCTACACCCTAAAAATCGCTTGTTCTTCATTCTGCACTCCGGATGTAGAAACATCCTTCGCTATATACGGCAATAATGACTTAAGGAACCATTCGAGGAGGAACTCCGGCGGTATAAAGGCTTTAACTAAGCTCTTTAGTCTACGCCACTCTTGAATATGATCCGATATATGTGTGTCTTTATCCTACCAAAATGTCGACAAGAGTTCAGTACCAACATCATAACGCACTGGTAGCTGGAAGTGGTTAAGAAAAATCATCGCTAGGTCATCGAACAAAGCGAATGCCCCCCTAGGTAGCTCTATATACCATTTCCCAGCAGGCCCTGTAAGGGTGCATTGAAATATCCTTAAACGGATGGAGTCCTGGTGTAAGGAATTCGAAGACCACCATAGGTGAAAGGTAGTAACATGTTCGCTCAGATCCTCTCCCGATTTTCCCTCAAACTTAGGTATGTCCAAGGGAAGCTTAGTAGGGACAACCGGCCAAGCCGGGTCATGAGCTATAGGATCGTTCGTCAATCTTGACAAGTCAGGAAGATTCAACGTCACAAGGAAAGGGAGCCTAGGATGATGAGGTCAATGGATCGCTCCCTGACATGTATGATTCACATAGGTCTGATTACCACCATGGCCTTGGCCATAGTGCCCTCCTCCCATTTGACCGGTATAGGGTGGCATGGAAGCACCATAGTGTGGTGGACCTTGACTATTAGGAGCTACGAAGCCATAATTAGGAGAGTAAGCAGGTTGTTGATACCCACCCTCATAAGGTGAAGAACCTTGTCCATACTGCATCCTATAATAGGGTCCATAAGTCACCGCATGAGATGTCCCATGAAACACTCCATAAGTAGGAACATACGCTCCAGAAGTAGGAATATACATTCCATAAGTAGGAACGTGACCTCTAGAAGTATGAGCATGACCTCCCGAAACAACGGGTGGTACATGAAGCTGAGACACAACCGGTCTAGTAACCGAAGTATGGACATAACTCGTAGCGATGTTTCGGCCCGAAGGACAACGTGAATAAGGTGGAGGGTGAACATTTGAAGAACTAGGGACAGAGGATAGAGGGATCTATGTAATTATGTACGTAGTATTCCCTATAGTCACTCATCTCGGATCTGGTATCCTAATAGGATCACTAACCCTAGACCTAGGAGGAATATGTGATCTAACTTCCACCACCGGGATGGAAGCTGCAATGTGACTAGTGCTCCCAAACCTCTCTGCATGGTAAGGAATGAGAGTGCCCCCAGGCATAGTGTTAGGATCGAACTCCGATTCGACATGAAATTCCAAATCATGTGTGGGAAAACTAGACATACCATAACTACCATAACTAGTGCTCGCGGGTTCAAAATGAGTCTCGGAATCCTCCAGCATTCCATACCAGTAATACGTCAATGGGGAATCAACCCTAGAGTGAGTAGGTCTATCATGAAAGGTTCCTATCTCAGAAATCACAGGACCTAACTCAACCAAGTCAGGTGAAGGATCGTAGGTAGGAGTAAACTCCCCATCTTCCACTTGAATGGGAGAAGGTGGTTCAGGAATATCTTCTATATGGTCTCCCATGGTGTGTGAATCAATGTGCGAAGTAGTCCACCTGGACTGTCTAGGTCTCTCTCCCAAAGGAGGAGGAGATGTAGAAGGCAGAAGTCCTGCTAAATGACTAGAATGGTGAGGAGCCGCACCCGAATCCACAATGACTCAAAAAAATAAAAAAGACTCTCTATTTACGCAAACCTTGGGCAAGCTATCATGCAAAGAGCAATCACCGATAGAATCTAAAGCCAAATGCAAGCAATCAAGGGTAGGATAAGTGAGCTCCCGAATGAAGCAGGTATGTCTCGCCTAGGAGAGGCTTGAGACTCCCATACACAACAAGCGGAGGTATGTAACCAATTATTGTGGCCCTCAGCTTCAACACGTAAAGTGACTATGTTTTCCGACCCCAACCTAGCCGAGACACCCACAGAATAACTCCTGCAAAGTACCCCCTCGATATCCTAGGTAAGGCCACTAAGTTCACCTCAATATAATCAATGCTCAGGCGGACAGTCGCAGGCGGGATTGACCGTATGGGTAGGGTAGCAAAGCTCAAAACTCTCGAAAGAGCCCCCAGATACGAATACAATCCTGGAAATATCTCCGATGCTACTTAGTTATGACTAGGGGTCATCCCAATCAATAACCACTTACACTGGCTCGTGCTTAACACCCTTTTGAGAGGAGGATCCTGAGAAACACTGGTTATACCAAGGATTTCACACACTCACCTAGACAGACACATACATGTTGTTGTTTAGTGGTCTTGGAGAATTTACTCACAATGATCTATTCCAAGACCCTAAAACCTAATATTGTTGGTGCACCCTATAAAAGAAAAGAGTGTAGTTCATTTTAATTAAGCGTTGATTTTAATTGGCTTTATTACTCAAAAGAGGGATATGGCCGTGCAACTAATGGTGTTATGACACAACATGAAGTAAAATGCACACCTAACAATCAATGCAAATGCATTGTGTCCATGAAAACAGGGTATGATACTACATGAAATGCACAATTTTTCTTCAAATGATGAATGCAAGCTTTCCTATATGAAATTCTGACTAATACTCCAAAGCAAATATAGTGCAAGTACAATGCAAAATGCATGATGATAAGCAAATATTTTTGGATTTTTTGAAATAAAATGAGATACAAAAAGCAAAAGAATGATTCTACAACCCCCAAACTCTGCAAGCACACTCAAACAGCACTCAAGCAAAGCACTAAGGTAAAATAAATATAATGCACTAATCCCAAACAAAAAATCGAAAATGCCATGACAAGAACCTTCTTTAAAAAAAAATTAGCCTAAAAAAACATCTTTGGTCAGAAACAGGGGTATAAACAGACTCAAGCAGTGTCAAAGGAGACTCGGCAATCATCAAACTTCACCCAGCAACCATTTAACTTCCACTAAAAGGAAAAATTAAGGGCATATGCGACTGTTCATACTAAACCCGTGTGTATACGTGGAAATCGCAGAGAAACCCGCGTGTATACATGAATGTGAGTTAAAAACTCGCATATAGGAAGAAAGGTGCATAAAAATCAAGGAAAATAGACAAGCTGAGACAAACTTCACACCAATTAGACACTACCAGGAAAACATGCCCCTAGACCCGACACAGAAACAAGAGAGAAAGAGCAATTCAAAGTCATTGAATGTCGATAGAACAACCCCCAAAGGACAACTACTAGGAACTCCCCAGTGGAGTCGCCAATTCTGTTACAGAGAGAAATTCCTATGGCTTGGGGTACCACAACAGACAGATTGACTCTAGAAATCAATCTTTTCCAATATGCAATAGAAAATAAATGTCTAACACTAAAGGATCAGACCTCGTACCTTATTCCAAACGGTTGAAGTAGATCCCCATTGAGCTTTCCAACTTCAACTTGAATTGATAAATTACTTCCTCAACAACAAGTAAACAATACAAGCATACTATATATCATGGTGTTAGATCTATTCTAGTATATATAATCAACAATGTATAAGCATTTGAAATAATCCCATGGATAAAATATTCATTCAAACACACATTATTAGACAAGAAAAGATATTTCTATTAATATAAATCAGAGATTATAATAGATACAAACTCTATCGGCATGTCTGCGAACTGGAGAAACTGAATCCCCCACATGGGCCTCCACCACCTCAATCCTCCATCTCTCGATAGCAATCTCACAAGCAAAAGGAAAGCTTGGGAAGAACACAAAAGTGCTTCAAGGGACAAAGGGATGCAGACTCAAGCATAGGTTCCAGCAACAATGGACTATAGTTTCTTTGCTCTCAATTCTCTCATATGCCTTCAATGTATCATAGAGTTCCCTATATAGCTTTTCAAAGGGGTAATGAAAGGTCGAATCCAAGCGATCTCAAGGCATAGGGAAGGCCAAGAGTCAAATGAGTCGGATCCATGTCAAGGAAAACTCCAAAAGGATTTGGATTTTGTACACAACCCGATGTACGTGGTTTTAGTGGTCAAACCCGCATATATATGTGATTAAGGGTTTAAAATTCGCGTGTATCATTTTTCACATGTTTTTAGGGATGGTCAAGGAAACATCAAAGGACAAAAAATGGTCTACGGGGTCTAAGGAGTCTGCAAAGGGACAAGGGAAGGCCATACAAAGTGTGATTCACCTGGAGTGGTAAAATCAGCTATAACATAGGTGGTGTCGAGTGGTGCTGTGATTGGTGGGAGACAGAACCTATGATGCCATCTGCAGCATGGGATTCCCCCGGAACATCCCGGCAGGAGGTGCCTACACAGGGAGTGTCTGGAATGATGGTGTAGAGGTATCCAGACTATGCATAAATGAGGTCAAACTGTTGGGCCTTCAAGATGGCCTCTTCCTCTGTTTGGGGACATTCGGAGGCGACGTCCTTGGCTATAGGTGGCAACAATGTTTTCAAGAACCAGTCTAGGAAGATCCTGCCATCAAGCTTGATCTTGCACAAGCTGCGACGTGGCCTCCACTCATGGATGTGGTCGGTGATGTGGGTCGCAATCTTTTGGTGGAAAGATAACAATATTTCTACTCCTTCATCATATCTAACAAGGAGTTGGAAATATTGCAGGAACGTAAAGGCCAAGGAGTTGAAGTCTGGGTACTTGGCTTGTGGTAGCTCAATGTACCACTTGGCTGTAGCACCTGTGAGGGTGCGTTGGAATATTCTGAGTCTGATCGACTCATCGACAATGTTGTTTGATGAGCACCATAGATGAAATGTCATTATATGATTTTGGAGGCACCCCTTGCCTTCCCTTCAAACTTAGGAATGTCTGAGGGGAGCTTGGTTGGCATGGGAGGCCAAAATGGTTGATAAAAGATAGAGTCATTGGTTAACCTAGCCAAGTCAGGCAAGTTGAGGTGTTCCATGAAAGAGAGATTTGAACCAAGGTTAATATGGGAGGGACCAGCAATGGTGGTGGGGTTTGTAGGAACATGATGTCCCTGAATAACTGGGGGCAACTGTGGCACAGTTTTGGATGGGCCATTGCCCCCAAGTATGGAAAGTGGGACAATGTGAGCGGAAGGGCCACTGCCCCCGGGTATGAAAAGTGGGACGGTGTGAGTGGAAGGGCCACTGCCCCCAAGTATGACAGGTGGGACAGTTTGACTAGTAAGTATGGGTGGAGGAAACTGACTTATGATAGTCTGCATGATAGTGCTAGGACCATAGCAGGGGTGTTGGTGGTGGTGTGAGGTATGGACATGGGTCCACTTCCAATCACCAGTCTGTAAAATGGTTTCATGTTTGCACCAACCATGGGGCTATATGGTGTAGTGTGTAAATATGGCTCATATTGATATGAGTCTGAGTCTGAGTCTGAGGTTTTGTGACCTACTGACAGTGTATAGGGTCATCGAGAATGGTCTCGACAGTGTTGGTTCAAGGACCCGAACTATGGTGGATCACCTCTTAGGTGTGAAGAAGAGCGTGGGGGATCAATTGTGTCTGATTGGTAGATTGAATGGTGTAATATGGTAGTGACACTCTGGACCCTGGTTTTAGTGGCTTCCTATTCGCTTTCAGGTGGTCACTCGACTACCAAGACTGCCAGGAGACAATGCTTGGATTTTTGTTCACGAGAGTGCTAGTCAATCGGTAGGGGTCGTTGCTCGTTTCGCTTGGCAATTCCTCTCAGTGGCTAGCTACTTTGGGGTTCCCATGGTACTCCTCACAATGATTTTTAGGGTTGAGCCCAAGTACTTCCCACGGTTAAGGCAGTCGACGACTTATGTCCTCTAAGACTGCCAGATTTTGAATTAATGTAAATTGATAGATTTTAATGGTTGGCTCAGTGTCATGAATTGAGTTTGGTTATCTTACTTGGTGTGGTTGTGTGCATGTTTAGTTTATGAAAAATTTTCCATTTTTATATTATTTTATGTTATTAGTTTAGTGACTGCAGTTATGGTTTATGAATACTTCATAGACATTTCTCATTTTTTATAAGGATTACAAAATAGGCAACCTGTTATGAAACCAGTGAATTTTTTAACAGAAAACTTGAAACATGGAACTAATGAACCTAAACTATGGTAGACTTGCTAGGTGACTACCTTACACCTGTATTCCTTTTCGACCAGGAAAGAGTGTTGGGCTCTCAAAATAGTGGAACTAAGCCCACCCATAGATCCTCAGGTCACTCTCCGAGTGCAAGGTCAGTCAACAGGGAGGACGCGAACGTCGTGAGGCCCCCTGGGCCGACCACCCCCTCTACCTTCCAAGTCACTTGTTTTTAGTGTTCTAAAGCAATCACATGTGTAAGTTCCTATTACCATACGATCTTGACCCTTCATCTTATCCCAAAATACCCCAGAGGGTGATGACTGGGTAGAGGAGGAAGGGCTAGGCAAGGGGTTAATTTCCAATGTTTAATTCAAAACTGAAAACTAACTTACAGTACATTAGCTAAGCCTTAAAACAAATTCATATGTATTAATAACTAATCAAATCTATCATTAATTTACAAAAATTGTATGAAGAAGGAAACAGGCTGCTGGACAGTGGCGGCTAAGCCGCACTGATAGTCCGAATAGCTAAAAACCGAGTCCTAAGAGACAGGTCGCCCGTTTTGGGGAAAATGTGGCGAGGGGGTCACTGGATTTTTCCAAAAATAGGAGAGGGGGTTACACAAAAACCAAAAACAGGAGCGATCTGGAACGTGGGAGTGAAGTCACTCCTTTCGGGGCTAAATGGGCGACTTGGTCACACTTTTTATCCCGATAAGAGTGACCTGGCCCGGAAAGTGAAAAAATTTAAAATCTGAGCTGGGAACGGCTTACAATAATGTGTATTGTGTCCAAATGAGCTCGGATTGGCCTTAAGGGGGCTTGAATGTAACTGTAAATGCAAAAAGACAGACATATAAACTAGATTTAAACAGAAATCTAATCTAGGTTAACAAAAAACTAGAAAAACTGAAAAAACCCAGGTATCCTGTGGGATCGGCCTGGTATGGTCGCCAATCTGTTCTAGGGATTTTTACCTAGCTACGAGAAGGAAAGACTACCTTTCATCTATAGGACGGAAGGGTAGGGTTCCTGTGGGTGGAAGAAAAACCCTGCAAGAAACTATTAATGGAAGACCTGCAAGACAATGTTAGGAAAATAAACCTACAACAAGTAATTAGTGGAGAACCTACAGCAAACTGTGAGCAAATAAACCTACAAGTAAAAACAATATATAAAACTAAACTACCAACAAGAAACACATGGTTATACCTTCAGCCTTTCTGGAAATGGGCCACCATGCCCTAGCTTTGGAAGCACCTCTCTATGGAATGGGGTTTCGGCTTATGGAGCAAGGGAGAAAATGGAGGAAAGGGGTGAATGGCTTGAGAGATGTGGGTCTCAAGGCACTCACACGGGAAAAGTAATGGTAGGGAGAGAAGGAATGAATTGAGAGTGACCCCCACCCCTATATTTATAGTTTTTTCTTGAGATTTTAGGGTTTTAAGCCCTTGGTCAAGCCTTTAGCCCTTTTTTGGGCTTCAAGCTCCTTTCCCCCAATTCTTAGCTCCTTTAGGGATTTTAAGCTCCTTTGAGGGGTTTTAGCCCCTTTTTGGAGGTTTTAGCCCCTATGAGAGCTATTTTGGCTCTTTTTAGGGGTTTTTAAGCCCTTTTTATGTTTTTTGAGCCTTTGCAAGGGTGTGGGGGTCAAGTAAGGGTAGTGAAATAGATGTTTTTGGGTGGTGTAGGTCATGTAGATCTCATCGAGGGATTTTTTGGGTTAACACATACAATCCACGAATTGAAAGCTTAAATAATAAATTAAACACAGGAACGAGTACATAGTGCCATTGAATGCCAAGTAATTTCGCATCATATAAGTCCAAACGTGGCACCATTCCATTAGAACAGTAAAACCATACGATTTAATTACAAACCAAAAACTATTTACAGATTCAAGTCTTCATTTGAATAGACACGATTCACCAATGTTTGCACATTTAATACTTTCAGGAACGAGTCAATTATAGTCGCATCTCTCGGATTCCCAACACCATACAAAGGCCCAAACCAACTATCAAAGTTTGCAAAACAA
This sequence comes from Pseudotsuga menziesii, assembly GCA_001517045.1. Lineage (NCBI taxonomy): Eukaryota > Viridiplantae > Streptophyta > Pinopsida > Pinales > Pinaceae > Pseudotsuga > Pseudotsuga menziesii. The sequence continues at coordinate 180,534 of LPNX010995548.1, read as the reverse complement.
AACTACACAGAGATAAACCCTCCCAAAACAGAGTGCAACACTCTGTCGCACACAAGCACAGAGGTAAAGGCCTACGTTGTTTCACAAGGCTTACCCATTAAAGGGTTGCTTAGACAGTCCAAAGAGCCACCAACAAGCCACGAAGTCCAAGCCACCCCTGTCACCTGCAAAATTTAAATGCAGAGCCATGAGAAGTATGGTGAAACATCAACTGAGAAAACGATTAAAATAGCACTACAAAACCAGGATTGAGCACATACCTATAGACGTAGGGGCATCTGATACCCCACGTAGCATAAACGCTTGAGAGCCAAAACCACACAAACCACCAGGAGTAGAGCCAAATGAATCACACAATGACCAATCCATCGTTTGAGGCGTGTTTCCCACTCTTCTCAAGGGGGCATAAATGTGGCACCCTAGTTCCCACTATCAACGTGATTTTTACCCACCTCTCCATAGTTAAAACCACAACGTTTTCACAATTGCACTAAACCCCCATCAAAACCCTCTTTGGTATCGTTAAGCCATAGTTTCATGGCATATGAAATATGCCATGAATGGTTTTCACATATCCCATAGTATTTCTAAATACTTAGCATAAAGTTTGTCATGGTTTATGAATTAATCCTTGAACCTTAGGCTTTACACTTTAATAATTTACATGTTGTAAAATAAATATCAAGAGGATAGAATTATCATAACCTCAAACCATAATAGTAATGCCAGCCATAAAGACTCATGTCATACAACCCCAACTTTGCATAAACATAGAAAGTAGGAACAGTTAATCTAGGACTTTAGTCCTTTTATCTTGGGTATGCATAGGATGGTGTAGCATAGTTAGCATGTCGTAGGATGTTACGTTTAGTTGTCGTAGATAAATTCTATCAATGAAGTAACCTGCACAAAAAGGGGAAGCTTACATTAGTTCGCAACGAACTAAGTTAACCTTGTAAAAGCATGAGGAACCTTTTACCTCTTTGAGTGGTCCTTTAAGGGATACAAATCCTGCCACTCCACCCCTTGAAAGTGAAAGATAAGTCAGAACTTTTCATAAATAAAACCATAAACAAAATACAAAACAGATAACCATGAAGTAAGACATAACTGAACCAGCATACGCAAGTGTATGTTAAATAGTAAACACTAGTAGAGCAATCTTTTAACCAGTTTAAGTAATATAAACATAGTGCATAATTATATCATCATTACATAGGAAAATACATAGAAAGGTAAAGGCAGCTTATGACACTTTGACCTAGTAAACAATGATAGACATATTTCGCAAAAGATGAATTAATGTCCATGATAGGTAGTAGTTAACTAGCCTATAATTTTTATTTTTATTTTTGAATTTTGGAGACATTACAGTCACATTGGATGTGGTTTAATTTCGTTGGTTGTGCTATAATTGAGAATGGTTGATGAGATTCTAAAGTGATTGACTAGTTTTAAGTTTTTCTATTAAAGATAATGTTACATCTCAACCTCATTGAATTGAGGTTGTTGCATGCCTACGATATTTTATAATTATTGATTATATTGAAGTACAACATTCAAAGAGAATGATTTCCTACATTGTTTGATTTTTATGTTGTTCAATAAAAAAAATTAAATTTTATTTCTATTTATATCAAATAACATTATTGTAATAGTAAAAAAATTATTTAATTTTATTGTATTTGTTATTAATTACTGCCTATACGATTGAATTTGTTAAATATAATATTAAAAATATTTTAAGAATTATTTTTAATAATAATAGTTATTGTTAATGTAAGAGTATAAAAATAAGATAGCTCAATCATTATAAAAGCCTAGGCCTTTCTACCGAAGTCAAATTCATTTTAGTCGTTGTAATCATTTGCAGATCTTTAGGCAAAAAAATGTTTATGTTAAAGCAAATTGCCACATTTTTTATAATAATATTCTGATGTTTAAGAAAAGGTTAATGTTTGTTTTGTGTTTGACATGTTGACGTTTTGTAAATTAAAAGGATCCACCTCGTCATTGAATCTTATAAAGTTGCTATCATAACCATGATAAAAGAATGACTCTCAAAAATTAAAGGCGAGGAATATTTGTTTATCTACCATAAAAAGATGTTCAGGGAGAATCTTGTGACAAGATGTGCCACCACAGTAGATATAAGATCAAGGCATAAATTTTGGGAGTTAGCTTTCGACCCGACCATTTGCACCAATCAGACGATCTAGCTCATCTGAGCTTTCACATCACTCATTGTTGGGCATCCGATTGGTGCAAATGGTCGGGTCTAAAGCTAACTCCTAAATTTTAAAGTAGCCTAAATAGATTTCATGAGCTCACAAATAAAGGAGGCTTTAAGTAAAGATTGGGCGTCATCATACCTGCCATTTTATTTGCCACGTATTGAGAAAATACTTCACAAAGAAAACAACCGGGTGATTGCATAGTTGGAAAATATGTCATGGAAACCAATATTTAATGAAGAAGATCATTGGAAATCAATTTATCTCTGGTTACTACCTTTGTCAACATGTCTGTATCATTTTGGCTATTATGTAGCTGAAAACGGGAAGTTGCGATACAATTTTTTGAGAATAGGGTATTTTTGGGTATAATTTCCAATTTCTCAGCCAAGAAAAAAAGTCAACATATTTTCTCGACCAAGAATTGTAATAGTTTTTGGGCGAGAATTTAACTATGGTTAACATTTTTTCGGTCGGGAGTTTAGTAATGTTTAAACATTTTTTCGGCCGAGAAAATTAAGTTTCTCATCAAAGAGTATGGCCAAATTTTTCGTATGAAACTCTCGAACAAATCTCTCGGCTAAGAGTTTAGATTCCTTTTAAAATCTTTCCCGAGAGTGTATTTGTTATATAAACCATAGACTAGCCCCGCCAATCCATGTTTATCTTTGTTGAAACCCTTGGTGGGGCATGCATCCAACACACGTCTGAAATACTGTAGACCCGCCCATCGATTGTTTGAGCATGAGTGGGATTACCAGGGTTTTCTCAATGCCTGGGACGAGTGCTTGTTAAGGCAACATATAGCTACCCATCTTTAATGAATCTATTGTTGGCTCTCAAAATGACTCTCGAGCGGGCACTCATACATAGAATTATTATTAAGAACGGGAACTGACACTCAAACGGGATCTCAAAGTGCCTCTCGAGCGGGAACTGAATAGGAATCTAGACAAAAGGGAGTGTATTTTGAAGAGTATACCAGCAAAAATGAGAAGGAGGTGGGGCAACATATTATGTTAGAAGACCCTTTGGAAATGAGGCAAGTTTCCCTAAGGATTCCCTCATCGACGATGAGGATTTTGGAACCTTCTACCTTTAGTCGATGACTTTGTCCCTAATACTTGAAACCTTCTGAAACCCTATGTAAATTCGATATTTGAATGGAGTTAGTACGGTATCAATCTGACGCTCCTGAAACCTCGTCAGCAAATTTCATGCCCCGCGAACTCTTAGGAAATAATCACACGTCTCTTTTCCATATAGAACCTGCAACTGGTCAGAGTGGAAGGCTACATCAAGAATCAAAGAGTTCTCAATTTTTACATCGATTTTGTAATCAACCACAACTTAATTTACTGTAAGTTAGCTACAAAGCTTAATTTCTTTGAAAGTTATATATCCTGTATATTTTAACACGTCTGTATTCAACATGTTTATTCTTTTTGAATTCAATTATTTTCTTATTTCTTCATTTCTCTCTTAAATCCATTCTTATTTTCTTCATAGGTCTCATAAGATCTAAAGAAATTCCTTTTGTCCTAGACGGCTAGGTCTCTGTCATATTTGTTCTAGTTTTTTCCTTCGGGTAGACCTGCAACTATGCTCAAATCATCCTCAATTAGAGTGATAATCGCCCCCTTTACTGGTGTCATGCATTCTTCTTCAATGACCTTCCTCATATTCATGAAAAAATATAGGGTTATGTCATCACTATATCCATTCAATTTGATGAAAAAATCTAGCCAACCAATCTTTTGAAATTCCTTGAGCACATCGACATTTTAGTATAATTTTGAGTGGTATATGGGTTATCTTTAATAAATTCCCCCCATTATCAATATTTGTACAGGTAAGATCGTTTCCTGCGAACAGGAAGGAACTACTGTAAAGAGATTGGGCATAGTAGCCATCGTATCATAACATAATAAGACCCTGCTGAATGAACAAAACGTAAAGGAGTGGGTTCTATCCTACCTATCTATCCACCTTACCTACCACAAAGGAATGAAGAAAGCAGGTGAAGGAGAGAGTGCTGACCACTCTCAAAAGGGAAATTTGCAGGCTAAAGGTTTAAGATGGGTCTGGAATAGTTACTAGGACTCATCCCAAATGAAAAGCCAGCAGTAATAGGAGTATCCTACCTACTAAAATAGTATATCTAGTTATTCTAGGAATAAGTGACCATGAATGAAAAAAGGAGGGGAAATGGAAATTATATCTAAAAAATTTAAAATCTCATCTTTCCACAAAAGGATTTTGTTTCTTATACTTACGAGACTAGAGTATGGTCATTTTATAGTACTAACACTCTATTTTTATGGGGAATGTTGGCTTGCACTCCAAACCCTAGCTCTCTAAGGTATTATGAAACCCTAGAACATGAAACCTTCGAATAGAGTATGCAAAAAAATAGTGTGCAGATTACTTAATTAAGGCTGCAGCGGCATTACAAGCACAAGTTCTCCACATTTCCCACTAAATACATCCATATGTATGAAGGTAATCTTAGCTTGGATCTTGTCATTGACTTGTGCAATGATTTTGAATTATTGTCTCTCGACGACTTCAACTTCTTGGTTGCCCCTACAATCACTCTATATAGAAATAGAACCAGATTTTCTCTCCAACACAAAATTTGTGGTCAATCCTATGCTAGTCATCACAAATATTTTACTTATCTTAACTCCTCACACTGCTCCTTCACCTTCAAATGAATCTCCCTGATCCTATCTATGACCCTATTTGCTTTATTTTCCTCTTGCATTTCCTACTCATTCTCCTTCTGCATGCCATAAGAAACATCAAAGGATGGTGGTGGTAAATGCCCAAAACAAGTTTCAAGCTTAGATTTTGGGTGGAAAAAGGTACTTCTATGTTATAGGAATGTACTAGGGCCAAGGAGGATAGGGAAAATCTAGGGTTGTTGTAGGTTGTTTAGGGTTTTCCAAAGGATGGACGAAGGAGATTAAGGATGCTAGGTAAAGGGTACCTTAGAATAGGGCTACTAAAAGCACATTTTTTTCTATGAAGAACAGATCAAGGGTTACCAGAGGTTCTACACTATCATTTATGTACCAATGATTCTACAACCAGCATACTGGGGTTCCAGTAATTAATTTAGTTTCTTGAAGGAATCATAAAGTAGTGGTCTCCACTTCAGTCCACTAGTACAGGTAAACAACAGCATTGAGGTATGCATTTTTAACTTTTGACTTAATTAAATACAAGAATAAAATTATGGACAAGTATACTCTTGTATATAAACCATTTCAATTCTATATAAATCTTCCTCATTCTGGTTATCCTTGATTTCCAAATACATGTAATGATCAAGCCTTTGTTTTTCTGTTTTGTTAAAACTTTTCCTTTATTCATCATTGTCCCACTATAACATTGTTTCCTACTTCACATTTCAAATCACTGAAAGGATTTGAAATATATTTCTTTAATAGGATGCCAAGTTTTTCATAATCCAGCAGAAATATTGTTATGTTAATCTCATTTCCTACGCCCTATCATTGGAAAACATATTTCTAAATTCTTATACAAGAGATGTAAGAATTTCTGTAGATGGATTCTCTACATATTATTTGGGTAAAGATTTGCATTTGTTGATAAACTATTTATAAATAAGGTCTTTATATTTGATCCATTAAAGGAGAGATTGTCTAGGGATTATAGAAGTTTTCAACCCAAAAGTAAGACAAAAAGATCAGACTAGTACCAAATCAGTTCCAAGTCAATACCAGATTAGCATAATTGGTGCCAGACATATCTTCTAAAGGGAATGCTTCTTGAATTTAAAGAGAATTTGTGGATAGCATTTTTCTGCATGTTTACTTGGATAGCAATTTTCTGCATTTTGCTTAGTTGCATTTGTTATCCAAAATGGTGGCGAGTCATTATGAACTAGGTTCAATTCAGGATCTAGAGGCAACACCAGGGTACAATACTTATCGAGAGATGCTCCATAGTCAAATATGGCATAAGTTATTTGGAAACTTTTGTGGGAAAAATATTAGTATCTCATTTTCATTTTCTCAAGGGTTTGATCATAGGGCTACCCGATTCAAGGACATTGTGATGGAGGTTACAGAGAAGACCACTGTTGAGGCTACAGGATTGCCTCAAACTAGAAAAAAAATGGTTTAAGAAGCAGAAATTGCCAATGATAGAGAAGAATTGGTTTTTGAAGAAAAAGTATCATGATGCATATTGGTTTAAAGGAATTTTAAGGATTTGGATAAAGGATGAATGGAAGAAACCATTGATTTTTCTCCAAATATACCTGACTTGTGAAGGGGCGGTACAATCTGACTTTCACCTATCATATTTGTATCTTACAACAATTTGCACAAGGTAAGGAAATGAATTTTAATTATTTTATTTGGAAAAGATTAAAGAAAATGTGTAAAACGGTGAAAAAGTCAGTTGTAAACCTTGAACATTATTTGTTTCATCACAAATTAATTAAATTGTTGGTTATGGCTGAATTAAAAATCTGTAAAGACACTTGGGATAATTTCATAGCTAGGAATTTTCCAAGTCCCACATCTAGAAAAAAAGTAGGGGATCCTACTGTCTCCACCAAAGTTGAAGGGTCTCTCTCTCATACTAGTAAAAAGAGGAGGGTCAAAACTAGAGGACAGGTGTCATCTTTAGAGCCCGAATCCAAGATAATGACTAGAAGTATTACATATAAAAATCGTAGGCCCGATAATCCTTCTCATGAATTTCAAATGAAACTCTCTATAGATACAGATGATGAGATGGAAGTATATTCCTCAACTAATACAGAATCTCTAGTAAATTTGAAGGAGGCTATACCTCCAAGTTGTTCCCCAACCTAATTTACCTCCACATAATTCTGCAAGACTGGATATACCCAATATGATTTCTCCTCAGATGTTTTTAAAAATACAAGTAGATAATATACAATTGAAAGAGGATTTGCATGCATACAAGGTGTTGAATTGACTCCTTAAAACTAAGAACACTACATTGAAGGGTCTCCTTGCTCAATATCAAAGTAAGGAATCAGACATGTGTGTAGAGGTGGATAAGTTTCATTCTCAATCCAATCTAGTAAGTTATGAAAATAGAAAGATTCATTCTAGACTTAATCGTAGGTATCATGAGGCTCGTACACTTCCCATTGAAAATATATCTCTCAGGGAGAAGCTTGAAAAAACATTTCAGCAAACAGAGGATAATCCAATTGACTTACAAAGTTTATTTTTTCTTCTTTTTGTCTACAAGAACTATTTATTGCATGAGTACATGCAAGAATTTGGGTTGGGGGCAATGTTAGGCCTATGATTTTGATTAACTTTTGAACCTTTGTTATCCTTTTGACATTCCTATGATTATCATGTATCAAGAAATTTGATCCAAACCTTGTCTTAATCAATATTTTATGGCCTAAAACTTGTCTTTAAGTATTCTCTTATTTTTAATTGGTTTCGCAATTTTTGTTAGAAAACGAGACCATAGAGCAATAAAAAATATGCACTTAAATTATTAAACAATATTCAAAACACATTAAACACATTACAGAGAGACACAAATATAATGTGTTTCACCCAAATGATGGGATACGTCCACAAAGAAATTGCCAAACCTTTTATTACAGTCCAGAAAGATGAAGGGATACAACATGCAGCAAAACCATTGCACTTCCTCTTCACGCTCTCACAGTCTCTCTCACACAATCACAGAGATTGTTTACCATGATATAATACCATACACAGTCATGTTATAATGCTTTCTTTTATAGGGGAAAAAATACCATGGGAGAATACTACGGTTAACCCAATACCATGGGTTTGCATAACTGTTGGCCAACACACATCCCAAAAAAAATTCTCATGGGCTCCGCCCCAAACCCCAAGGAAGAGGGAACAAGTGTACAGTACACTTGGGGTACAAACACAACTAATTAATATCTCTGGATCTGGAAGATCAGGCTCCACAACCAACAATCTCACTTGGATACTAATCATAGTAATTCCACCGCTGCTACACTTGTTGGGTTATGCTCTAGACCTTGGAATTGGAAAATTTCTTATTTTAACCTTCATGCTTGAAGGCCAACAAAAACCGAGCAGGAACTCAGTTTCTCTCTGGTTACTCCCTTTGTCAACATGTCTACAGGATTTTGGCTAGTATGTATCTTTTCCATTTTTAATAGTTCATCATCTAGAACAAATCTTATGAAGTGGTACTTGAGCTGTATATGTTTAGTCTTCAAATGAAAGTTTGAGTTCTTTGCAAGATGAATGGCGCTCTGGCTGTCACTGTACAACCTATTGTTCTCCTTCTTTTTACCCAATTCCTCCATGAACCTCTGCAACCAAATCATCTTCTTACTAGCATCTGCAGCATCAACATACTCTACTTCCATTCTTGAAAGTGAAACAACCTATTGTAGTTTTGAAATCCAACTTAATGTTGTTCCACCTACAGTAAACACATACCATGTGGTACTCCTTTTTTTTTCTTTATCACCGACCATATTTGCATCAACATATCCCTGTAGAACAATGTCTAAACCTCCAAAACATAATGTATGTGAAGTGGTACCTCTCAAATACCTGAGAATCCACTGTACTACTTTCCAATGCTTTTTACCTGGATTATTCATATACCTAGTCACAACTCCCCTAGTCTTGTGCACAACATGGCATACATCAAGCTTCCAGCCGCTGATGAATAGGGAATCCTAGACATGTAATCTATTTCTTCCCGTGTCTTTGGACACATATCCTTAAGTAGTTTGAAATGGTTGGATAAAGGTGTACTAACTGGTTTTACATTCTGCATTCTAAACCTCTACAACACCTTTTCTATGTACTCACCTTGACACAACGTCCATTTGCAATTCTCCCTGTCTCTTATTATTCTCATAACAAGGATTTGCTTTGCAGCACCCAAATCCTTCATCGCAAATAAATTAGCTATTTTTTCTTTTGAGCACATGTATATCCTGCATGTTATACCCTCCAATAATCATGTCATCCACATACAATAACAAGATAATATATCTTCTATTATCTAGCCTCTTAAAATAAACACAGTGGTCAAAATGACATCTATCATAACCTTGTTCTATCATAAACGTATCAAATTTTAAATACCACTCCCTTGGAGCTTGCTTCAGGCCATCCAAGCTCTTCTTCAACCTACAAACCAAATCTTCTTACCTTTGACCTCATACCCCTGTGGTTGCTGCATATAAATCTCTTCCTCCAAATCCCCATGGAGAAAAGTTGTTTTTACATCTAACTGTTCAATATGAAAATATTCTACCACCACTAGACTTAAAATAGTTCTAATTGAAGTCATTTTCACAATAGGAAAAAATATTTCATCAAAATATATACCTTTCTTTTTTGCAAACCCCTTTACAACAAGTCTAGCCATGTATCGCTTCTTGCATCCATCTTCTTCCGTCAACCTGTAAACCCATTTATTCTGCAATGCCCTTTTTCCTTCATGCAACTGATCCAAATCCCAAGTTTGGTTTCTTACCAATGATCACATCTCCTCATTCATGCCTTGCTCCCACTTCTTTCTCGTTTCTACCTACATTGCCTCTTCATAACATTATGGTTCACCAAAATTAGTCATCAATAAATAATACAATGAAGGAGAGAATCATTGATGGGGTCTACTTAACCTGGTATATTTTCTTACAGTTGCAAGAGTTTCAAGTACCTATTGTTGTTCTTGATTTTCTAGTGCCTTTGGAACTTCATCTTCTTTGATTTCATCAAGCACTGTGTAGTCTGTATTTTCCTTTTCCACTTTCTTTCCCTGCAACTAATCTTTGTACATGACCTTTTCATTGAATACTACATCTCTACTCCTAATGATTTTTCATTTTTCATAATCCCACAAATGATAACCAAAATCATCAACCTCATATCCAATAAAGGTACATTTCTTGGATTTAGCCTCAATCTTTGTTCTATCATCTTTATTAAGATGGACAAATGCTTCACAACCAAAAGTTCTCAGAAATGAGTATTTTACCTATTTACCTGGCCATGCCTCATATGGAATCCCACCATCCAAAGTGCTTGAAGGCCCTCTATCTATTAAATAAATAGTAGTGTTCACAGCATCGTCCCAAAACTATAAGGGCAACCCTCCATGCAGTCTCATACACCTTGCATGCTCCATGATCATTCTGTTCATCCTTTCAAACACACCATTTTCTTGTGGTGTTCCAAAGATTGTCTTCTCTCTACGAATCCCATTGTGTGAACAGTAACTGTCAAACTTCTTGCTGTAGTATTCACCTCCATTATCGTATCTGAGACATTTCAACCTTTTTCCTGTCTCATTCTCAGCCAAATATTTCCACTTCTTAAAAGTATCAAACACATCATATTTTTGTCTAATGGAATAAACCCAAGTTTTTCTAGTTGCATCATCAATAAAAGTAACATAATAACGAGAGCCACCAAGAGATTGTACCTGAGATGGTCCCCATACATCTGTATGGAAAATCTCTAACTTTTCACTCTTCTTTTGTTTCCCAACCCTAAGAAAACTAACTCTCTTATGTTTTCCATAAACACAGTTCTCACATAATTCCAAACTTACCTGCTTCAGATCTGGAAGTAGTTTCCTTGAGTGGAGAATCTGCATTCCCTTCTCACTCATGTGGCCAAGCCTATGATGCCACAACACCGCACCTGTTTCTATGGAAGCTACAAAGATAGAATAATCAGTATTATGAGGACATAAATATAATGTATATATCCTATCTTCTTTTGCTATTACCATTGATCCTTTAGTGACCTTCCACCACGTTTCTCCAAACGTAGACAAACAACCGCCATCTCTCAACTACTCTATTGAGATCAAATATATTTTCATAGCAGGAATGTGCCTTACATATTTTAGCAGCCAGTCATTTCCATTATTTAACTTAATCTGTACCTTACCCTTTCCAACAATTTTACATGGTTCATCATCCCCCAATAAATCATGTCTAAAAATCACCCTGAACATAATCATGAAAGAATTTCCTATGGGGTGTAGCATGACATGAAGCCCCTGAATCTACTACCCAATAATCGCTAGTATTATCTAATGCAAGAATCAAAGCATCTTGTAACACACCAGCTACTACATTCCCTTCCTAAGTAGTCTCTTGTTGTCTGTCTCCTTTCTTCTTTGGAGCTCTGTGATCTTTCTTCAAATGTCCTTTCTTACCACGGTTCTAGCACTCTATTTTTTCAAATCTGGACTTGGATCTACCCTTTCCAGACTTTCCATGATTACCTAGGCTCTTTCGTCTCTCCTTTTGTCTCCCTCTGCTCTCCATGGTCAACGAATTACCTGATGTCTCACCGGTGCTTTTTCTTCGCATTTCCTCACTGAGAATAACACCAACAACATCATCAAACTTAATACTGTTTGAACTAGGGACAAAGTTACTTATAGCCATAACCAAGCTATGCCATCTTTCTGGCAATGAACACAATATTAGAATAGCCCTAACCTCATCATCAAAGTTCACTTTTATAGAACTTAACTGACTCGTAAGTGTATTAAACTCATTTAAATGATTGGCAACAGATCCACCTTCTGACATATTCATATCAAATAAATGCTTCATTAAAAATACCTTGTTGCAAACCGAGGGTTTTTCATAGAGCTTACCCAATGCGCTCATCACACCCTCTGTTGTTTTTTCTTTCGAAATATTGAAAGCCACCGGCGAAGCCAGGTGCAGCTGTATTTTTCCCAGTGCCTTTCTGTCAAGAACCTCCCATTCTTCATCCTTCATAGCCATCATCTATTTTGATTTTCCGCCCAACAGAAGGTACAAATATTTTTGGTACAAATAGTCCTCCATTTGCATCTTCCATAACTGATAGTTTTTGCCATTAAATTTCTTGACCCTAAACTTTCCTTCTTCTTCCATTGCTCCCAGTCGAACCAGGAACCCTTATTTCCTGCGAGTTTACCATCCACATAGACCTTTTGGCTCTAATACCAATTGTTAGAAAAGAGGCCCACAGAGTAATAACAAATATACACTTAAATCATTAAAAAAGTTGCAAAACACATTAAACACATTACAAAGAGACACATATATAATGTGGCTCACCTAAACGATGGGCTACGTCCACAAAGAAATTGCCAGTCCTTTTATTACAGTCCAGAAAGATGAAGGGATACAACCTACAACAAAACCACTGCACTTCCTCTTCACGCTCTCATAGTCTCTCTCACGCAATCACAGAGATTGTTTGCCGTGCTATAATACCATACCTAGTCGTGTTACAATGCTTTCTTTTATAGGGAAAAAATACCATGGGAAAATACTATAGTTAATCCAATACCATGGTTCCGCATAACTGTTGGCCAACACACATCCCAACAAACACAACTGATTAATATCTCTGGATCTGGAAGATTGGGCTCCACAACCAACAGTTTTTAATGCAAAAATATCATTTATAATTAAAAATATGGATTCTTGTACCAATGTTGGTTTTCCAGTACAAATGCAACAAGAAATGGGATGATCCTTGATTGATGGATTTGTGGAAATATTCAAAGATATGGGTGCCAAGAAGAGTGGCCAACACATGGCCTATTTTGACCAAAGAACAGTTACATTAATTTATTTCCTTATATCATCACACTTTGTGTCATGACATTAAGGAAGTCAAAGAAATATGTTATCTTCTCCAATAAAAGCGCAGATTGTTGAAACTACTTCAAGAAAAGATTTTATATTTCGATCCTGCTTTGAAATCAACATAGATTATGTAATAAATTGTATCTTTATCTCAGAACTTTTTTGTTATAAACAGAAGCTCGAATTCTAAGAGTATAAAAAGGCATAAGTTCTAATAAGAAGGGGGTGGGGAAATAGATGATGAATAGTGTAGAGAACAGAGCATGATTCATCTAGAAGAATGTAATAGACTATTTCCTGATGGAATAAAATAGAAATGCATTGGTTCTTTTGGTTTTTATATATATGGTTGGTCACAATGATAATTTATTGGCATGGGTTGATTAGTTAAAATTAAAATTATCAATGCAACTTGGATGGGAAGGCTCCCCTGCCTAGGATTGCAGTGGATCGTAAGATATGGTAGAAGAGTACAATAGATTTATTTCATAAGTTTTGATTGATTTCTAGTAATTTGATTTCATTTATGCTTATGGTTCTTAAGTTTTCATTTGATTACAATAGTTAAAGAGTGGTGAATTCACGGTTGGCAGCTTGATTGGTTTTAATTTCCTAAATCTAGTTTTCATTTGATTAAAACAGTTAAAGAGTGGTGAATTCACGGTTGGCAGCTTGATTGGTTTTAATTTCCTAAATCTAGTTTTCATTTTACAGCAGAGTGAGTTATGTGTTGTTTTTTATTCATTTGGATAAAGTGATGAAGGTTTGAGATTATGAAGAGTGTTTATTGGTCTGTCACCATTTCCATTTGAATATCTAGTTGACATTCAAGATTGTCTTTGAGAAAGAATTGGTTTAGTAACAAGGTAGCAGGTTAAGTTATCTTGTGGAATCTAGAACAATGGGTTCTAGATTGAGTTGAAAAGTTGGTATTTCTTGTTCCACATGCTTATGATATCCCAAATATAGATATGATAAAATAATGGCCAAGAAGGGAAACTGGTGGATTAATTTCTACAAGTTTCAATTAGTGCATGGAATACAAGATTAAATTAATGGAGTCAAAGCTTGTTTTAGTTACATTCTCTCACGTGGAATGTTGAGAACTTCATTATAATTAGAAGATCATAATCATTTCCTTAACTAGACCGTGTAAAGATTTGAGAATTTTTTCAGCAAGATAGTATTTCTCCATTCATGTACATACTATGATCGGTGCCTCTAATCTTACCTTCTCGGGTTGACAATTAAGTGTTCAAATATATGGTATATATATTTGAGCCAACACACCCTAAGGGATAGTGAGTCACACATGACTAGTTTATTGCTATAACAATTGGTGACATTCCCTAAAGGGGTCATTTCTTGCATGTTTTTAATATTTTCAATCCCACATTAACCATGATGTAGCAACACTATTCATACATAGAGTTATTGTTGATCTCAATCATTATCTTATGATTTCATAGAGTTATTCTAATCATTTTCTTTCTTAATAAGGACACATGGATTGTCTAGGGACATCTAGACATGTTCATAGTGGTACCAAAATTCATAGACTCCATTCAGATGGGTGTATTAGATGCACCACAGGTCCACTATCAGGTGCATTTGACTGTTGACTTCAACATGTTTAAGTCTAGGTTACATATTTCAAATGTTTAATGTCAATACAAATATGAATTTATTTATGTTAAATTTGACATTTTTTTTAATTTGTGGATAATATTCTTTTACAAGCTTTTCTAAGATCTTGTCGTGCATAGGTAGTGGTTTTGTCCATGAAAGACACACTTATGACGGGTCTATTGGATACATGACACCCATAGGTACATTTTAATGATATTTATCCTTTTTAGTACAAGTTAAATACAATTAACTTTTTTAAAATGTTACATGCATATGACTTGATTATTTTTGTGCACATGCCTTCAGTGCCTTACTATGTTGATATGCCTACCACAAGCATGTTAACACAAGATATACAGGGTAGAGGTGAAATATAAGTTCTTAAATCTTGTTTGACATGTGTGTTTAATTTGTGAAAAAATATGATATTTCTCTTACTTATAAGTGTTTGTCAATTTATTGTATTTTGTAGGGGCTAGTGGTCAGGCACGAAAACCATGCACAGGTTATTTTTAATGTAATTTATATTCTTATAGTACAAGTTAAATGTCTTGGATTTCTTTAAAAATTTACATGCATTCAGTGCCTTACTCTACTAATACACCTACCGCAAGCATCCCAGCACAATATATACATGCTAAAGGTGAAGTCTAAGTTCATAAATCTTGTTTGACACATATGTTTAATTTGTGAGAAATTATGATATTTCTCTTACTCATAAGTGTTTGTCAATTTATTGTTTTTTATAGAGGCTAGTGGACAGGCACGAAAGACACGCAAAGGTAATTTTTAATTTTATTTATCTTTTATAGTATAAGCTAAATGTCTTTGATTTCTTTAAAACGTTACATGTATATGACTTGATTGTTTTTGTGCACATGCATTTAGTGCCTTACTATGTTGATACACCTACCACAAGTAGGCCAGCGCAAGATATACATGGTAAAGGTGAAATCTATGTTCATAAATCTTGTTTGACATGTGTGTTTAATTTGTGAGAAATTATGATATTTCTCTTACTTATAAGTGTTTGTCAATTTATGGTTTTTTATAGGGGCTAGTAGACGGGCACAAAGGACATGCATAGGTAATTGTCAATGTTATTTATATGTTTATAGTACAAGTTAAATGTCTTTGATTTCTTTAAAACATTACATGCATATGACTTGATTATTTTTGTGCACATGCATTCAATGTCTTATACTGTAGATACTAGTAGCTCGAAGATTCCATCAACAGAAGAAGAATGTTTACGTAAACTATGACCATAATTCTTATTGGACATGAGTGTTTTATTTGCAAAAAAAAACTATATTTTGTTTAAACTTATATGTGTTTTCCAATTTATTGTTTTTTAAAGGGACTTCTACACATTCTAAAGATATTGATGGGATAGAAGAATTAGTTTCTAGTATGCACAGTGTACATGCTGAGGTAGAGGCTCCACCAGGTATTTTTAATGAACACATTTTATTTAATTATGTATAATTTAATCAAAAAGTTATATATACATTCTAATACTTTCACATGTTTTACTTATTACAGGGTTTGCTACTTGTGCTCCTAATCCATCTCATAATACAAGAAGAGATCGTCAAGAGCGTGGGTATTCCCACAATGAAACATATCTCCCTCTCTACACTCATCCTAAAGATGTTCCCAATGATATTCCTCAGGAAGAAAAGATCTCAATGCTTACTGTGGAAGAGATGAGGTAGCATTCCGTGATATTACAAGGTGAACTCGAGAGTTCTACAATCTCTATCGGTTGTCAACAGAGTCTCAAGATTGTATTGCACATTCTAATCTGTTTGATTGAAAGTTATGTTGGGGTTGGACCATCAACCCATATTTTTTATGACATGATGCTTAGGAGGTGAATGGTTGTGATGGGTCACCACACGTTATAATAAATAAATAAAATTGTCACAAAAGAATTTGTCTTTTCATTATTTGACATGTGTCCTGAAGACAAATGACATCTAAATATTGCAAGATTTAATAATCCAAATATTGCACCACATATTTATTTAAGGTTCCTCTATGCATATGGGAAGTTCCTAGATAACGATGAGGTCCCTCATTATTTTGTCAAGATTCTAATTGCAGAGTTTCTGTTGCACATGGACCCTAACTATATAGATACAGAATCACCTTTCTATGGTGCTGGAAAAGGTCGTACATATGAATTTCCTGATTCACTGCGAGATGTTGAATATAGTGGATTGGAGACTCGCTTAGTAGTTCCACAACCTAGAGTCATTTTTTTTCCAGAGGAGTTTCAAATGGAATTTGAAGTGGCAATTAGTGTGAGGGAACAAATAAAAGAGTATGTTATGGATGAATTGGTAGGGGTATAAATCGGCTTAAATAATAGGGCTTCTTCAACCAATATGGATGACAGCTCATTTCATGACTATTCAGATGATTCCTTGATATTTATGATTCGATCAGAGCTTGCGCAGTATGCATTATATTGTAGAGACATGTATAAACATGTCAAGCCTCAAGAAAATCGGTGCACATATTTGATACGTAAGTATGGTTTAATAATTGAACTCACACAAGACACATTTACAGTATGAGATAGAATGTACACATGTTACAAATTAAATGTTTTTTGTATATATATATGTGTTTTTATTATACAAATATCATGTCTATATATTTATTTAAATTTATGCAGTGTGCCCAAATGGT
>LPNX010995548.1:150105-163073 GCA_001517045.1 Pseudotsuga menziesii | reverse complement strand
TCCTCCAAAATTAATCAATATTATTTTATTATTTTATTATTTTAACTATTATTTTATTATTTCCCTTAGGAGGCCCATTTTAGACCCCAAAATTCCTCTAATGATGATGATAACTATGTTGATGGCTCATTTGTTGGCGAGGAAGAAATGCAGGTATCAATATTTCTTTCTAACAACAGTTTTATTAGTTTTGGTATATTTTGTCCCCAAATGTGTGTGTGTGTGTGTGTGTGTGTGTGTGTGTAACTTTCATTTTGACTTTTCATCCCATGGAAAACCAAGAGCGAAGGGAAGTCGTGAATGAAGGAAATGGTGAGTGACAGGGGAACGACAGTAGAAATCGAGAAAAGGTTTGACGGCATGATCTATACACCATATTGTGTTCTTGAATAAAGTTATAAATAGTAAATTCTGCATTAATATTATGATATAGTGGTGCTGAAAAATCAAATATTTCTTTTTGCATCCAAAGACTAAATTTTATGTATATAGATATGTTTCTCTCTAGGTTTTGCAATGGTTTATCTTGATCCATGACTGGTGAGAACCTACATTGCTTTGTCTTAGAAGAAATTGAAACATATGAGACCAATGTTGTTAATGGTAGCTTGGGAGCATGATGATTTTGTCTTGGATGGAGGAAGTGCTTTGCATTGAATGATGGTTTAGGCTTAAAGGTCCAAGGAGAGGCAATCTATGATGCATTTTGAGAGAGCTTTAAAAATATTGTCGTTGCTATATTTTCTTTTTATACTATTTATCTGTACTAAAAAATCCTTTTTCTCTTTATAATGATTGTATGTCAAATCAATTTTGATTTTTGGACCCTCTATGTCTTTTACTGTTATTTTTTCATCAAAGCCATTGAAAAGTGACAAAAAATGAGACTTACAGCCTGGGTGATGGTTAAGATCCCCTATTAGGTAGAAGGTTTTTTCTCTTTAATGTCCTTGGGAAGGTGTTGATGAGGATTAGAAGTTGTCTTCTACTACTATTCAGGTGTTACATACCAAGGGGCTATACTTTAGTAAACCATACTAGGAGGTTGGACCAAAAACCTATTAGCATTTGTGACTAGAAGTATGCAGATGATTTGGGGATAGTGAATGAATATGCAGTTGAATTTGATATGTATATAAAAGACATTAATCATCATGGTATCATGATAAACTCCTCTGATGAAGAAATAATGTGGTCCTGGAATGTAGATATAGGTCAGGTGGATGCAAATCAGCCTTATGATGCAATAAATTTTGATTGTTTAGAACCTAGCTACAAATCGTGGTACCATAAGCTTTGGAAATGGATTGCCCCTTTTTAAAAAAAATCGTTGGATAGCATTGGAGAATATGATCTTGACTGGAGACAATTTTATTAAAAGAGGAGGTTATGGCCCTATTTGTTGTCCCGTGTGTTAAAATGAATATAAGGTTGTAAATCACTTATTAGTGGATTGTACTTATACTCAACAGGTCTAGACATAAGTCATGGGGAGACTCAATATTTTTAGTGGCTAAGATCAAGGTGTTAAAGTTAGTGCAGCTGGGAGACCCATTCTCAAGGAGGATGGTACCCTAGTTAGTTAACTAGTGAATAGTAAGACCCTAGAAGGTACCCTAGGTCCCCCAGTAGTCTCCCAGATTTTTTTTCCTAGGACCAACCAATTTGATGCCATGGAAAATCCCCAAGCATGTGGATAGGGCCCCTATGTTCCTCTAGGGTATTCTGGTCTCGAACCAGTGACATAATGTCCAAGTAGATACTACAGGTAGAGGAAGATACATATTCTAGTTTGGGACCACAGACACAATGTTCAAGTAGATCCTGTAGGTAGAGGAAGAGGTATATTTTGGTATGGGACTAGGGACACGATTTCCAAGTAGGTCCTGTAGGTAGTTGTTCCATAGCATGATCGTGAGTTGTTGTTCCATATCCTGTTAGGATTGGTGGACTTTGGTTTCTTCCATAACGTGATCGTGAGCCTATTTCTTGGTGTACTATGGGCTCTTCCACAGCATAACCATGAGCTTGTTTCTTGGTGGACTATGGATTCTTCCATAGCATCACCATGAGCTTGTTTCTTGGTAGACTGTGGGTTCTTCCACATCGTGACTGTGATCCTATTTCTTGGTGGACTATGGGTTCTTCCCCAGTGTGACCATGAGAATGTTTCTTTGTGGATTGTGGGTTCTTCCCCATTAAGACCATAATCCTATTTTTTGTGTGGAATGTGGGGTCTTCCCTAGCGTGACCATGAGTATCACTTTATGTGTGGGCTCTGGTTTTTCCATCATGACTGTGAAAGCATGACTGGGCAAAGTATGACTATGTGTATTTGCAATATGTGCCTACATCCTTTGTGACCATGACTGTACTGGGTATGGTTGTGCTTGTTGACTAAGAATTCTGGGTCAGTATGTTTCAACCTTAACCCTCTTAGGCTCTCTCTCAAGATACATAAATTATTTTCCTAGTTGAATTCTCCCTTCGGTGACAAGATCAAATCTGAAATATTTGAGTATAAGGATGATTCAAAAATTGGTTATGATTCTTTACTGTTGATATCTATTGTACATTATTTTATCATGTTGTTATTATACATGCAGGAATTTGATGATTCTCGAGACCTAACTTTGAAGCATTAACTAATGGAGTTTTACGTTGAAAGAGATGAAAAATATGTTTGTTTTTTATTACAGTTCACATTTTATTAAGCAATACTATTATGAATATGAGTTTATATGTTTATGCATTAAATTTTACTAATTAGGTTAAAAACTCATCTAACCCTAAAAATTCAACACAAGGCACATTTGATGATTTTCTCCATTACTGGTTCAATTCCGAATCAAAATGTTCATTTCTCCCTCTGTTCTTTACCTCGGGTGTATTGAGACACTGTAATCTGCTTCTATTTGAAAATGTTCCTTTCAACATATGGAGAGTTAATTTTTATTTATGGGGTGTTTATTTATTATCATAGGAAATTCAGGGTTAAAGCACCAAGGAACATTTTACTGACCATTTTTCATGATACTGTTGTGATTGGGTATTTTGATGGGGTCTCCCAACATGGGCATTATGGGGATGGAGTGCACATATATGATGCAGGAGCATTTTCTCTTGCACTAAAATTCTAAATCTTGGTCAGGTCCTAAGACCATGACACTAGGCCAATGTGGGATTGAAAGTAAATTCTTTGTAAAACATGTGACTTTATCATAGTTAGTAAGTTTAGTGTTAAAAGGTTTTTTATTTGAGGACAAGTGTCCATGTTAATGTAATATGATTCATGAAACACCCTAAATCATTGCAATGACTCGAGAGGGTATTTGAGAATAGGATGCATGTATATAGCCATCAATTTGATGAGTCGTGGATAGGATAGACTTGAAATTCTAAATTTAGAAAGTTGTTACACCAATTTAGGAACTGATAGGAAGAATCTTAGGAATCTATTTTATGTGATTTAGGCTTAGTTTTGTAAACATGGTAAGCTACATGCATTCGCATAGGGAGGAAGATGGCCAAGTAGAGAATATCGGGCCATAGAAATAGTAGATCAGGGTTTCATATGATGTATGTACAATTTTTTGCACTGAGAGCCATTCTCTGTGAGAATGGAGGCACGTGGTCAGTTACCAAGAATTTGTTTCAGTCTGGGATTGAAACTCAACCTAGGGATGAGAGCCATTCTTTGAGCATGGAAGATGATGATGTGTGATATCCTCTCTCCTAATCCTTACTGTTATGTTTCTTCTCAAGGAACTTGCCACCCCTTGATGATTCCACTATCACCTAACCCTTTGGATCAGTATGGAGGACCAAAGGATCATACCATCCGGTTTGGATCTTCCCCTTATACAATGATGACAAAAATATATAAAACAATGTACCTTGAGAGAGAAAATAAGTATTGATCTCATTGGTCCTATAAAGGAGTTTTTTTTCCAAATTTTACGGTTCACCTTATCTTATGGGTATGTGTTGTTTTATTGTGAACCCCTTGGTTGACTAATGGTCCTTTATCTTACTTGGTCCTAGCACTCTTATTGTGTGTGCAACTTTGACTCTTACCTTATGGTTTTTATCCTAAGTCATATTTTCTACTTTATGTTTTTATTAATAAAACCTTTGGACCCTTTTTTATCTTATGGTTTTATCTTGGACCATGTTATTTTATGCTTTGACCTATGATACCCTATCTTAAGGTTATAAATTTGATCCATGTCACCCATCCTCACATGCTTAAATTGGTGATTCAAGGGCCACCATAAAATGGGTTGTAGGTGAATACAATCTTAAATTGCTCTCCCTTACACCTTGGTGCTATAGAATTCAAGAAAAGTTTAAAATATTTTACATCATCAAATTTCAATACTTTTTTAGAGAGAAGAATCAATTGGCAAATCAACTTTATAAGGCAACTCTAGATGGGGAAGTTGGTGTTCTATTTTGGGAAGAAGTCTTGGATAATTTACTAATCGATTTGGGCTCTATCAATATTTTTGAAGTCTAACTTGTTCCTCCTTTCTATGGCTTTGAATATTTCTATGTATAGGAGTTTTTTGGACCTGGGCTTCTAGCTTTCCATGTCTATGTCTCATCGGGCTGCTTTTGAATCGTCTAGATGCAGGTAGTTGAACAATTTTGTTTATAAGACTGTATTTCAGAATACTATGTACTTTTTTATTCATCATAAATAACAAAAGTATGTTTTTTTTTGCTGGAAAAAAAAGGATTCATAAATATATTTCTCAATAGTTTTTCAATTTAGATTACTTTCAGGGATAATTACGTTTATATATTTTAGGGACCACTCAATATTTAGATGAGTACTTTTAATTTAGGTAGTACAAAGATTGGGTTATAGATTTTTATTTTTATATTTTATATTGAAAGAGTATTTATTTATATAAGTTTAAAATTTTATTGTGAAATTATGGTAGTGGTCTCTGTTGTTGTTCTTAGTTTAGGTTATAAAAATAATTTGTCATTAGATTGAAAGAGTATTTATTTATACAAATTTAGAATTTTGTTGTGAAATTATGATAATAATTTTTATTGTTGTTATTATTTTGTTGAGATTTAAGTTATATTTTAAATATATTAATTTTCTTTTGGTTTTTAATCAAATATTTAACCTTTTTCATTAATAAAAATCATCACCATGATGAGTGAAATGCAACAAATTCAAACAATAAATCATATTTTTAGAAATCAAATAATTTCTTATCTTTTTTAAATCTTATACACCAAATAACTAAAATTGACTCAGTTGAAAGTTAATAACAATCATCATCATGATCAATCAAAAGCAACAATTTTAAATTGGAAATTCATAAGAAATTCTACCCAGCTCTACATCAAATGGGTTGTAGGTGAATACAATCTTAAATTGCTCTCCCTTACACCTTGGTGCTATAGAATTCGAGAAAAGTTAAAAATCTTTTACATCATCAAATTTCAATACTTTTTTAGAGAGAAGAATCAGTTGGCAAATCAACTTTATAAGGCAACTCTAGATGGGGAAGTTGGTGTTCTATTTTGGGAAGAAGTCTTGGATAATTTACTAATCGATTTGGGCTCTATCAATATTTTTGAAGTCTAACTTGTTCCTCCTTTCTATGGCTTTGAATATTTCTATGTATAGGAGTTTTTTGGACCTGGGCTTCTAGCTTTCCATGTCTATGTCTCATCGGGCTGCTTTTGAATCGTCTAGATGCATGTAGTTGAACAATTTTGTTCATAAGACTGTATTTCAGAATACTATGTACTTTGTTATTCATCATAAATAACAAAAGTATGTTTTTTTTTGCTGGAAAAAAAAGGATTCATAAATATATTTCTCAATAGTTTTTCAATTTAGATTACTTTCAGGGATAATTATGTTTATATATTTTAGGGACCACTCAATACTTAGATGAGTACTTTTAATTTAGGTAGTACAAAGATTGGGTTATAGATTTTTATTTTTATATTTTATATTGAAAGAGTATTTATTTATATAAGTTTAAAATTTTATTGTGAAATTATGGTAGTGGTCTCTGTTGTTGTTCTTAGTTTAGGTTATAAAAATAATTTGTCATTAGATTGAAAGAATATTTATTTATACAAATTTAGAATTTTGTTGTGAAATTATGATAATGATTTTTATTGTTGTTATTATTTTGTTGAGATTTAAGTTATATTTTAAATATATTAATTTTCTTTTGGTTTTTTAATCAAATATTTAACCTTTTTCATTAATAAAAATCATCACCATGATGAGTGAAATGCAACAAATTCAAACAATAAATCATATTTTTAGAAATCAAATAATTTCTTATCTTTTTTAAATCTTATACACCAAATAACTAAAATTGACTCACTTGAAAGTTAATAACAATCATCATCGTGATCAGTCAAAAGCAACAATTTTAAATAATAAGTAAAAGTTTATTTTTTATTTATTAGTTTTAAATAATAACCCCTAAATTTCTATTTGCTTTGTATATTTAATACTTTTCTTTGTTCTTTTTGGTGAACTCGATTTTTTTTGCAACAAATTGGAGGAGGGAGTGGGAGATCCTCTATTACTTTAACCTACAAAAGTGTCCTCTCTATATTTATAAAGGCAAATTACAGTGCATATGACCAAATGAATTTCAGAAATA
This sequence comes from Pseudotsuga menziesii, assembly GCA_001517045.1. Taxonomy (NCBI): domain Eukaryota; kingdom Viridiplantae; phylum Streptophyta; class Pinopsida; order Pinales; family Pinaceae; genus Pseudotsuga; species Pseudotsuga menziesii. The sequence goes on along the minus strand of LPNX010995548.1, from coordinate 156,417 downwards.
ATCTTGCACCCACAAGTTTTTCAATTTGGATTCTAATATTCACCAGAATTAGTAGGATGCTCTAATTTCACCTTCAAAGGTTATTTCACTACATGTTTATGTTTATATAGAAAAATTAAAGCATATGAGCAAGTGATTATAGACAATCAAGTTACAAATTTTTAAGTAATACTCAACAACACAAAAACACGCATGAAAGGATGGAATATCGTATTCATAATGCTTTCAAAGGTGGATGGATCATTTCGAAGTCCAAAAGGAAACACTAAAAACTCATAATGACCCTCATGTGTGGGGAATGGTCTCTTAGGGATGTTTTCCTCTTTCATCCCTATTTGGTGTTATCTTAAACGACGGTCTAGTTTATGAAAACTTGGTTCCATGAAGCTCATCCAAGATATCATTAACAATGGGGATAAGAAATTTATCCTTGACTGTAAATTTATTGAGATCCCTAAAATCAAGTAACATGTGCCAAGTTCCTTCCTTTTTCATATCATAACCAGTAATGAGGAATAAGGGATTGTACTGGAATGAATGATGTCATCCTCTAACAACTCTTGAATAATCTTTGAGATTTTTCATTCTTTTGTGCAAAAGGGTCCCTATAAGGTCATACATTGGGGAATTGGCTCCTTGGAGTAAGTGAAATATTATGTCCATGCTCCCCATGGAGCGTGGTAAACCGTTGGATGTTGCAAAAACCTATCATTTTTTAGAGAGAACCAATTGCAAGTCAAAGTGAATTTGTTATGAGGGTGTGTCCACTACTTGTATGGTATTGAATTGTGCAATAATACACATAAGTGTCCTTTCTTTAATAACTTCTCCATACAGTAGGAGGTGGTAATTTCAAGAGAATCAAAGGTGACCCCCTTTATATTATGCTTATGGCCTTTCATATTGAAGTTGATGTATAGGTATTTTAAATCCATGGTGACAATACCCAAAGTTCATAGCCTTTGACCCCCATAAATATATCACAAATACCCATTTCAATTGCAAACATGTGCATTTTGAGATGGTACTCACCCATTTAAAGTTTCACATTTTCACATCAACCCCCACATTTCATAATACCAATATTTTCTATCTAGTATACAACTATTGCATCCAAGCACATTATATAAATTAAAAGAAAACAAAAAGTTATTGCATGCATAAAATGTATGTATTGCTGGCAAGACATGTGAAATCCATAGAATTGAAAGAATGATTGCATCATTGAACAATGATTTTAAGAACAATGTAAATTCAAAATATGAACAAAAACATATCCAAAACAATTTCTATTGATTAATCTAAAAAGTGTAAGAAAAGAGAGAAAATTGGAAAGAAAGAAAGCATATATCCATTGTAGTCAATCAACCTTAAGGAATGACACAAAAAAAAAGTTTGCATTCAATCATAGACCAACAATGGAGAATGGTGCATGTCCAATGTCTTTAAATAAAGTACAATATAAATTCCATAAACAATAATGTCCAATTTATATAACAATTCTATGTTTTAACCCTAGAATCAAAGAAAACAATCTTATTCACATACCAATGTGTTCTTGATTCATATGAAATGTGCTAGTTGCCCATGTTTTCAAGAATGGAATTATGATCTTCTATCGACAATTTCCATTGGCGATTCTTGGTCTTTTTCCTAGTCTTCACTGATTTCAACTGCAACCGGGTCACTATGACTAAATGATTGTACTGAGCACATTTAACATATGTTTCATAGTCTTGAAAAAGAATATGGTCATTACATTTCCTTATTTTAGAGAATAAATGTCCCATTAAAACCATTGAACCCACTGCATACATATAATTTGATGGATCTTTAAATTCTTGCAACAACATGCATTTCAACCTAGTGCATCTCAATAAATAATAATGCACTTTTTCTAGATTATTGTGACTGGTGCAATGACAGCAAATACATCGCCTTCGTGTTGTCAGCAATATTGCACCTTCTATAGATAGAAGTTGTTCCTCTGGTCTAAATGGTTCAGATCGACCAGAACAAATAAGTGAATGACAAAGGATGAAGACCTTCCCTGAATATTGTAAACACCTGGAATAATGCTTTGATGATGAATTTGTGTACCTGCAGAACATGTCAAACAAACAAGAACATCAAAGCTACCAGAACATTATTTATACATCCATACTAGTGACTAAGGAATCCAGTAACATATACATGCGAGATCAGTACAACAAATATGTGGGACGAAAATCATCTTTGCATTAAGAAATCAATGAAGAAGCTTACAACCATTTCCTTAGTGTTGACAAACTTCTCCACAAGATAAACACCTCATCCCCTATAACTCCAACTTGCTCTCTTGTGCTCTCCAATGGATTGGGCTAGATAGTCAATTCAACAGCATAACATTACCATTCAGTTGTCCCCCTCAACCATGGATGTGAGCTTGTATTTATAAGACTCAAATAGATAGGTATGGTTGAGATAATTGTGGGTGAGGTGGCTATAAGATCCTACCAAGAGGGATCTCGACTCCAACCAACCCAGATTGATAGGGATAAGGGAGGACACGAGGCTCATGTTCTAGAAACCTCGAGAATCCTCTTTTTTTCCAATTTTACCAAGGGTACCACTTATACACCCTTATGACAGAGCGGTGTAGGTAAGAAACACTTCAATAACAAAGCACATATGTGGTGGCACCGCTTCTCTATAAGCGGACTCAGGCATTGCTGAACAAGGTACCACTCATCAGCTAAAGGAAAAAAGTGGTGCTAGGGTTTTTTATGTAGAATTGGCATCCAGAGCATGTTTCCACTCCAAGTTGGAATTTAGGGAAAACATAGGTGTTAAGGATCTCATCACATGTTGGTGACAGGATTTGGGTATAACACTTCGTTAACCAAATCAGAAACATGGTCATAATCCTTGTCAATCACAACCACTTCATTATTGTGCTCTTCATCTCTGATATTTCCAAATGGAGGAAATAATGAAAATTCTTGGTGTATCCATGGTATGATAAATTTGTTAGTTTGGTTTTAAAACTCATCAAAGGACTCTACATCATCAATACATGCAAGACAGAAGCAAGAGTATTTTAGTTTCTCAATTGCGTGTATATTGGCCATTTTTTTACTCCTAATGGAGTGTAAGCCCCTTGTTTTAGGGATCGTAGCACAATTATATGGCATTGATCTGTCAAAATCACCCATTACAATATTCCAAAAGAACATGTTCAAGAAAAAAACCATAACTTCTGCAAAAACCAAATTCCACATTTAAAAACAATTATTAAACTTTTTTTAAATAATTTAAATAAAAATACTCACCTACATATAAACATAGTAAATAAATGCATTTGAAAACATTAAGGGTCATCGAAAAAATTTCATACCTTCTCACATTAGCCATCCTTTCATTGAATTCATGGCTTATTTTTTTCTTGCACCAATTAACAACATCGTTTGAATTTGTGAGGTGAGAAGTGAAGTGATTCATTTGATATCTCTAAGTGAACGTTTTATGCAGGCCCCAACGCCATCATGTTCTCCTTTTCCATGTCTCATTTAAAAAAAAATCCATGTGTTGCGAACATCTGTTTCATTATGAATGCGAGACAACCATAAGAATGAGCATGCTGATTTAAACTGACCAACACAACCATCTAACCACACCCAATTCTCTTTAAAAGTGACCCCTTGTCTTGATAATTCGTTATAAAGCATATTAAAACTGTGTTGGACAAAACATGTATCATGTGTATGATCATCACTAATGTAGAAATAGTACTCTTTAATCACTTCATGATTATTTTCATCGTTATTAGAACCATCGACATAAAGCTCTGCATGTTTGTACAAAATATGCACAAGTATAGATACTTGGTCTCAATGATAATACTCACTTTGTATCTCCTTTTGTGGAGTGAAACTGTAATTTTTCGCAAGATAAACAATTGATAATATTGTTCCTTTTGGAAATATATCTCGTGATTGCTTAAACTGTAAGTCTTGCCATCGTTTTGTATGAGAGTGTTTGACATATCTATATATTTTCTCCATGAACAACTCCATAAAACATGTCACAGAGATATCATCTTCAACTAACTCAAACTTTCTTGATGTTGTCATTGAATCTGTAACATGAGTATAATCAACATATTCATATCTCTTCCATTTCACAATGCGATTTCTCAACTCAAGATCATTTGGATCAATGGGGTATTTAACATAAACAAGAGACAAATGAGAACATTCTTCACATGTTCTTCCATCGACGCATTGTTTCTTATAGAATACTTGATCATTCTCTTGTGCACATAATAGTTTAGATAAAAATTCATGAACACTCGAAGGTGCCTGGGTCCTTTGGCCAACACTGTATGCCAAAATTATTGAATGCCTCATAATATAATTCAAATTCTACATGGTATTGACAACAACATGTGTCTCAGACAAAAATGGGTCTGACATACCATGGTTTCAGCTTCACAAATGTGCTAAGGGAAATATTCACATCAACATTACTCTCCATAAAAATTTTGAACATTTCCACTTGACTGGTGGTACATGCCCCAATTTGCAAAAACAATTTAATGTTATTTGAGGAACATTATGTTATATTTTATGCTAAGTTTGTAATTGATGACCAAGTGGGGTCAATAATAATTAATGTAATTCAAAATATTTTATTTATAAATAAATAAATGATCAGACAACAGCTTAGGGAAGTTGTTAAAAGAGTGTTAACTGATCACTTGGTGGAGGAGACTAGGTGGAGAGTACACTGATAAGTGGTAGCATCCTCAATTTACTTCCAATTGTTGCAGGTAGCAAATTCCCTATATTTGTGGTCATGATTCCCCAAGAAAGTGGAATTGGAGCAGGTGGCTCATTAAATGAAAACTGACCCAGAAGACCTGGGCATCTCTATAAAATTTCCCATTGAATACAGTTGAGGCTTCTCATTTATGAGAGGTGATCATTCACAGTTAATGAATGTACTCATGAAAAAATCGATGGATGGGATTACTGAAGTAAGTTTGAGGGGTTAACTGCTAAGACTGAACTTATTGCAGCTATTAGTATGAAGTTCTTACTGTTGTGAGTATATTTGAATTACTAAGGTAATTAGACCATTCAGGTGACAGAAGGTCTTAAGGACATATCCTGAGGAAGTGCATTCAAAGCTTTCTCCAAGAGTTGGTTGGGAGGAACAGTCTCCTTAAGTTGTTGTCGCCTTATCATTGACAGGTTCTATTTGTTTTCATGTTATTATATTTATTTATTGTCTTCAATAAAATGTTTATTAGTTTTCAAATACAGGCATGTTAGTATTTAATTAGGGTTTATGAAGAAAGGAGTAACTGTGTATTATTGGACTTAGTAATTGGTAGATTATGTTAGAAATACTAGTAAATATGATAAATGAGAAATAAATAGAGTTTGAATTCCACGCTGTATTTTTCCATGCCTAGATTAAGCAGTACTCTAGTAAAGTTGGGTGTTTAGGTAGATTTGATGATCTTCATTTAACCTGAATGAAAAATTTAACTAAATTCTGCTATAGTTTGCTTATGATTTTATTTTGTAAAGAAACAGTAAATACTTTATGTATTAAATGTATTTACTTCAGACAAGAACTGAACATAGGTATATAAATGCATTTATAGATCATACTATTTATAGAACTATTTTAATATTAGTATCCTTTATAAACACAAAACCTATAGTTTAACAAATAAACATAGATATAATAAACAGACTATCACCTAGGGTTTAGGTTAAGATAATTTTCATTACATTCTTATAACAATTGATTTCCAGACAATATGTGTCTTTGATGTAAGATAGAATTTTCTATTGTAACTTAAGTACGACTACCTATGTTATTGAAAGATAAACTTAATCCTATCCTCAAGTTTGCATTAATTACCCTAAAACTTTCTTTATAAGAATTAAAACAACTATAAAAATCATTAAAGGAAAATATTAAAACAGAGCTAAGAATTTTTCCAAGCAAAAATTTATTCCTTCCTGAACTATAGGGTTTACTTAATAATCTACCCTTATGAACAAAACAGAGTAATAATAATACTCTTAACACAGTAAAATTTTCCATAATTACAGTGCACTGTAAATCATTTTAATTGCATGATAAATAACTAAAACAATACAACAATAATTTGTTAAAAAAAGAACAAAATTGATTAAGAAGCCATGGCTTATGGCCTTTAAAATTTAAAGTCAAGGCTCAGGCCTGTTAAGAACTGAAATATACAAAGTAACATTTATCGAACAATAACCATACATTATTGACAGGTGAAAATGA
>LPNX010995548.1:50961-149910 GCA_001517045.1 Pseudotsuga menziesii | reverse complement strand
AAAATAAGCAAGCATTGAAACTTTAAGCTAGCAAGTAAACTGAAGCCATGCCTTTTCAACCGCCAGAACCAAACTTCCAACAACCACAATATTATGCAGAAATAACCCCTCGTTTGCAACCGAGGCTTACCAATTTGTATGCTCAAGTGAAACTTGAAGGGTAAGCTTCGACCTACAGAGCCGGAGCTGGGAGAAGGACCTGCAAGTTACAAACCTTTTATGCATTAAAAAACCTTCTTAAAATTTGTAAAAACCTTTTGTAAAAATTATCCTAAACTCGAAAAAAGTGTAAGACTTTACCTATTTAAGTTTCAGGATAAAACTGAGTTAAAGCAGCCACCACAGATCGTGTTGGCATCGAGCCTAAAGGTAAGAAGACATTGAGTCACCACTACAAAGGAAATAAAGCAAACAAACTTAACCAGTTGAAGATATACTCCTAGTCGAAGCTCTAACTTTTTCGTTGCAGGTTCAAGACAAGCATGGCCCTCAAGTCCTGAAGAAAAACCAATATCCACACTCGTTGTAGCTACTTCAACCATTGAAAACACCAAAAACCACTCACAACCTCCCTCAAACAGTCATAGCAATTGTTTAGGGCAAAAAGCTCCAAGCTTGAAGGTGGTTAAAGGTCTCCCATGGCCGCAAGCTCTTAGCTCAGCCAACAAGACAGAGAAACCCTCGGTCTCCAAAGAAAATGTGTAGGGTTTGTAGTTTTAAGTCAACTCTTGTGTGGATATAAACCATCCCACGTGCCCTTCAAATAATTCTCCTCCAGCGTGAGTAAGTTCTATAGTCAGCGCTCCAACACTTCGTTTTACAATCAAACCAATAATCATTAAAACCATACATTGTTTATTATTTCCAATTATGTGTGTGTGTGTGTGTGTGTGTGTGTGTGTGTGTGTGTGTGTGTGTGTGTGTGTGTGTGTGCCATGGATTTTAGCGAAGCATAGGTTATAAAACATAGTCTTAAGTTATGAAGCAACCCATAGGCCTTGTCATTTTTTTAAATAGACTCTTTTGCTAACTTCATTTGCCAAGACTTTGTATAAAGATATTTCAAGTCTACTAATCAACTTTCATGAAGATTTAGTCATAGCTAAGGGTGCACTCAAATTTTAAAGTAAAAGATACATATAAAAAGGAATAAAAAGTACATCCTTTTATAACATGAAAAGTATATAATGAAAAACCTAAATTAAGGTAAAAATTGTATACATATTTGGATGTAGGTCGTAGGAGTTTTAGAGTAATTCTTTTCCAGCAAAAATAAGCTAGGATGGTTTAGGAATTTACGAAGTAGATCTTGTGTATGATTCATTTTAATGATGCTCAAAACTAGAATCCAATGTGTGCTTCAACTAAGCAAATGACTGAGTACTATGAATGCATCCTAGTTAAAATCCAGATCAATTTTTCTTTCAAAAGTATATGGTATTCTTGACTCAAACCAAACAGTAATTGGATTATCCTTCAGCATAGTATCTGGAATGCATTTTATAACTATGCTGGTGCAGTTCGTTATACTTTTATCATGGAGTTGTAACGACAGAAAAATATTAACTTTACCTCCTTGAATACAAGCAACATATTAAAACATTTTCTAAGACTAGCATCTTAATCATGCTAGGGAAGTAGCTTCTCGACTTGAATTTAATTAACACCCTACTGGATCTTATGTTTACCTGTTAAACCTGTAAGGAACCAGCAATCCAATGGAGTTAGCTGAGCGCCAAGTAAGCCCCGATCACATACAAGAATTCTTACCTACTTGACAAAAGATAAACATCAGTATATCTAGCATCAGCAAAATGCAAGTCCTTTTCTAACTCTGATAGAATTGTAGCTGTTAAGTCATTAATAGCACTAACAAAAGTTTTCAAGATTAAACCTTTTAGTTTACAAATTCTTTTAAAGAAGCAATCCCATGTTCTTTTATAAAATGTTTCATTTCCCGCTAACCTTTAGCAGGTACTTAACTGCGACTATAGACATTTTATGTCACTTGAAAATTTTTAAATTTTTACGAATTTTTGGGATATTACATGTGGTATCAGAGCACAAGGTTCAAACACTAGGCCTGAATGTATCTCAACTTGCTTATGTGGAACAGTAAATTTAAATAAATATGTTGATGTTGTTTTCTTTGAATGATACACCCAGAGAATTTTGTTTCTGAGTTAATGACAGGTATGGATAGATTGGAAGAATATGCGGATGAGGAATCTCCTTACACTAAATGAGATAATCTTCAAAAAGAACCTATATAAGAAGATATAAGTAATAATTTTTCTGAACTACTACAAACAGTTAAAGAATTAAAATCAAAGATGGAATCAGTTAAGAAAGAAAATCAGAGGATTCTGAGAGCTCAAGAGGAGCTAAATCAGATCTTAATAGAAAATTTTCATACTGAGGGAAAGGGTAAAAGAACTGAGTCTAAAGATATAAGTTATCAGCATAAAGATAGAAAGACTAAACAAGTTAAAAATCAAAGTAGCTCATCTTCTGAAGTATATGGTGATTTACATAAACAAAACTCTCATTATACTAGTGACAGTAGTGAAGATAACCACCATACTAGGAAGAGAAAATATAAACTTTATGAAGAAATCTCTAGGGAGTTCAAGAAGATCAAGCCACCAACATTTAATGGAGAAACTGAGAAGGGGGGAGAAGCAGAATCCTGGCTATCCGGGATGAAGAAATACTTCCAAATGTATAACTACTCTAATCAACTGAAGGCCAGGATGGCTATTTATAATCTTACGGGAAAAGCTAATATATGGTGGAAGGACTTAAAAAGAGCAAAAGGTATAAGGGAGAAAAACATAAATTGGAGTACATTCAAGAAATATTTCAAAAATAAATTTGTATCTGAATAGTACTATAAGGAAAGGGCTAAGGAATTCTACTAGTTAAAACTGGGTACTATGAATATGAAAGAACTAAATAGTAAATTTCTAAGTCTGCTCAGGTATGTTCCATATATTGTGGATGAGAAACCTAAGGTACAGTGGTTTCTCAGCTGTTTACCTTATCATATAAAGGACAGGATTGAGTATGACAATCTGAAAAAATTGGAAGAAGCAATGAGAAAAGTGAATTTTTGTTATGAACATAATCGTAAAAAGGAGACTATGGCCAACTGGAAGGCCAAAAGGAATAATAACTTTGAACAGAAGAAGAAAGAGTTTGTACCTAATCGAAATTCTAAAAATAATAACACCAGAAATTTTCCTAGTAAAAATTTCCAAGGGAATAAAAGTAATTCATAAACCAATCCGGATAATCAAAGGAATAAAGAATCTGCTAACAACCACAGTAACTATACAAATAACTTTGAATGAAAGGAACCCATAAAGTGTTGGGAATGCAATGGTCTGCATTATGCATCAGTCTTCCCCAATCGAAAGAAGACTGTTAGCAACATACACACAATCTAGGAGGAGATGATTGTTGGTGATCTAGCGAGGACAATGTTCAGGATCAATGCAGCATTAGAGAACCGACAAGCAGATTATCAAACTTCCATGGTGGAAGTGGAAGGTAAGATAAATCAAATACTTATATCTATTTTAATTGATCCGGGAGCTTGTTAAAGCTATATTTCTCCTAATTTAGTAGAAAAGTGTAAGCTTCCAATTGAAAAGTTTGCAAGTTCTTGGTTAGTTCAGCTAGCTACTAGTGCAAAGAGAAAGGTAATTAGTTTTGTAAAGAATTGTGCAATAACAATGGATCAGTTTGAAACTTTTGTTAAGCTCAATGTACCACCTTTAGGTTTATATGATATATTAATTGGTATGGATTGGTTAGAGCCACATAGGGTGGTCTTGAATTGCTTTGATAAAACCTTTACTTGCATAAATAACGATGGAAAGTTAATAAATGTAAGGGGAATCCCTAGGAAAATAGCCATAAGGCAGATCTCCGCTCTACAGCTTAAGAGAGTTGTTAGGAAAGGTTGTAAGGCTGATGCAGTAACAGTAATCGATGAAGGAAATATTAACAACATAGAAAAAATAAAATTGGAAGATATACCGATTCTAAAGGAATATTCAGATGTATTTTCAGAAGAAATTCTGGGACTACCTACGAAACGGGAATTAGATTTTACTATTGAGATGATACCTAGCACAGTGCCAAGCTCAATAGCCCCTTATCGGATGAATATACTAGAATTAAATTAACTTAAGTCATAGTTAAAAGAACTTACTGATAAAGAATTACATTAGACCCAGTGTGTCTCCCTGGGGGGGGCACTTGTCATCTTTGTTAAGGAGAAGGATGGAACTCTATGACTATGTATAGATTATCGTCAATTAAATAAAATGACTATCAAGAACAGATACCCATTACCTTGAAGAGATGATCTGTTTGATCAACTACGTGGAGCCACAGTGTTTTCAAAGATTGATTTACGTTCTGGATACCACCAGGTCTGAATCAAAGATGAAGACATCTTTAAAACATCCTTTAGAACTCAATGTGGACATTATGAGTTTGTTGTTATGCCCTTCGGGATTACTAATGCTCCAGTTGTTTTTATGTGTGTGATGAATAATGTAATGCACAAATATCTAAATAAATTTGTGGTCATTTTTATTGACGACATGTTAATTTACTCAAAATCTAAGGAAGAACATAAAGAACACTTAAAAATTGTCTTGCAAGAGTTACGAGAGCATCAACTTTTTGTGAAATTTAGTAAATATGACTTCTTTAAAGATAAAATCCACTATTTAGGTCATGTGGTGACTAAAGAAGGAATTTCGGTTGACCCCAAAAAGATAAAGGCAATCGAATATTGGCCAGTCCCAATAGATGTAACTGACATCCGATCATTCATGGGGATTACCGATTATTATCGAAGGTTCATCGAAGGGTTTTCAAGAATTGCAAATCCTATAACCTCTTTGCAGAAAAAGGGGAAGAAATTCGATTAGAATCAGAAGTGTGAAGACAATTTTAAAAAGTTAAAAACAGTATTAACCATCGCACCAATTTTAAGAATTGTTGACCCTAATAAAGATTTTATAGTATGTACTAACTCATGCAATGGTGATTTAGGTGGAGTATTAACTCAGGAAGGACATGTCATTGCTTATAAGTCTAGGAAACTGAAGATTCATGAGAAAAATTATGCGACCTATGACTTAGAATTAGTTGTTGTCATACATGCCTTAAAGATGTGGCATCATCAATTAATTGGAAGGAATTTTATATTAATGATGGATAATAAAGGATTAAAATACCTGTTAGATCAACCTAACTTGAATGTTAGGCAATATAGATGGCTAGCTTTTCTAAGTGAATACGATTTTGAAATTCAACACATTAAAGGAAAGGAGAATAAGGTTGTTGATGCATTAAGTAGAAATGCAAAGCTGAATTTTACAGCAGCCATCAGCACTTATACAACAGACTTGGAAGAACAACTTGAAGCTGGAATAGAACAAGATGAAAATTACCGAAAATTACAAGCAAAAGTAAAAGAGGATTTAATAGAAAGTCTAACTACAAGACACAGCTTGAATGAAAAAGGATTATTACTGTATAAATATAGATTATACGTACCTAATGTACCTAATATTAAGCTGTTAATTTTAAATGAAATTCATAAAACTCCTTATTCAAGGCATCGAGGTTATCAGAAAACTATAACCATGCTAAGAAAGGATTATTTTTGTCCAAATATGAAAAATGAACAGGCAGAATATATTGCTAGATGCTTCGAATGTCAGCAAGTAAAAAATGAACATCAGCATCCAACTAAGCTACTTCAGCCATTGCCTATTCCTAGCTGGAAATGGGAGATAATTAGCCTTGATTTTGTTACAGGATTACCTAGAAATCAGAACTTAAATGACTCAATAATGGTAGTGGTTGACAAATTGAGTAAAGTAGCCAATTTTATACTTGTAAAAACTACTTATAAAGCTGCAAATATTGCTGATATTTTATTAAAACAAAATTTTTGGTTGCATGGAATACCAAAGGTGATAATTTTAGACCGAGACCCTAAATTTACAGGTAATTTGTGGAAATATTTGTTTAAAGGATTAAATACTACATTAAACTTTAGTACCTCTTTCCATCCTCAAACTCATGGACAGACTGAAAGAGTAAATCAGGTATTGGAGGATCTACTTAGAATGTACGTAAAGGAGCAACTAGGCAAATGGGAAGATTATTTACACTTGGTAGAATTTGCTTACAATAATCATTATCAAGCTTCAGCTAGGTATAGTCCTTTTGAGATTCTATATGGAAGGAATTGCAATACTCCCATCTCTTGGAGTAATCTAGTGGACAGGTTAGTACTAGAACCTAAATTATTGAAATAAATGGAATTAATTGTAAAACAGATACAAGGTAATCTAAAAATTGCGCAAGATCAACAGAAAAGTCAATCAAAGCTTAAACGAGCTCTGAAGGAGTTCTAGGTAGGTGAACATGTTTTCATTAAGGTGATACCCAAAAAGAGTTCTTTTAGGCTGGGTAGTTGTGCCAAGCGAGCACCTCGATGTTATGGTCCTTTTGAAATACTGTCCAAGGTCAGACAAGTAACATATCAGTTATCTCTACCACCGAATCTAAGAGTTCACAATGTTTTTTACATTTCTATATTAAAAAAATATGTACATGATACTACTCATATTATTAATTGGAATGATGTGCAGGTGGAACCCGAAGGAGATTTTCTAGTGGAACCATATTGTATCCTCAAATGAAGGGAGATCTCTCTTCGAAACTGCACCATTGGTCAGGCGAAGGTGCAATGGAAGCACCTCAATCCAGAGGAAGCCACCTGGGAATTGGAAATTCATATGCAAGATGCATATCCAATTCTATTTCAGGAGAACTCTGAGGATGAGGAATAAATAACATCAAGGACGATGTTATAATTTAAGGGGGTGTGTATGTCACATGCCCCAATTTGCAAAAACAATTTAAAGTTATTTGAGGAACAGTGTGTCATATTTTATGCTAAGTTTGTAATTGATGACCAAGTGGGGTCAAGAATAATTAATGTCATTCAAAATATTTTATTTATAAATAAATAAATGATGAGACAGCAGCTTAGGGAAGCTATTAAAAGAGTGTTAACTGGTCACTTGGTGGAGGAGACTGGGTGGAGAGTACATTGACAAGTGGTAGCATCCTCAAACTACTTCCAACTATTGCAGGCGGCAACTTCCCTATATTTGTGGTCATGATTCCTTAATAAAGTGGAATTGGAGCAGGTGGCTCATTAAATGAAAACTTACCTAGAAGACCTAGGCATCTCCATAAAATTTATCATTGAATACAGTTGAGGTTGTTCATTTCTGAGAGGTGATCATTCAAATTGAATGAATTCACTCATGAGAAATTCAATGGAGGGCATTACTGAAGTAAGCTTGAGGGGTTAACTGCTAAGACTGAACTTATTGCAACTATTAGGATGAAGTCCTTACTGCTATGAGCAGATTTGAATTACTAAGTTAATTGGACCAGTCAGGTGACAGAAGGTCTTAAGGACATATCCTCCACCCAATACTCTACCAGGAGGACTAGGAAATGGGCTCGGGGGTCCTGAGGAAGTGTAGTCAAAGCTTTCTCCAGGAGTTGGTTGGGAGGAATAGCCTCCTTAAGCTGTTGTCTCCTTATCATTGACAAGTTCTATTTGTTTTCATGTTATTATAAATATTTACTGTCTTGAGTAAAATGTTTATTAGTTTTCAAATACAGGCATGTTAGTATTTAATTAGGGTTTATGAAGAAAGGAGTAATTGTGTATTATTGGACTTAGTAATTGGCAGATTATGTTAGAAATAGTAGTAAATATGCTAAATGAGAAATAAATAGAATTTGAATTCCACACTATATTTTTCCATGCCTGGCATAGGCAGTACTCTGGTACATTTGGGTGTTTAGATTTGATGATTTTCATTTAAGCTGAATGAAAAATGTAACTAAATTCTGCTATAGTTTGCTTATGATTTTATTCTATAAAGAAATAGTAAATACTTTATGTATTAAATGTATTTACTTCAGACAAGAACTAAAAATATGTATATAAACACATTTACAGATCATACTATTTATAGAACTATTTTAATACTAGTATTCTTTATAAACACAAAACTTACACTTTAACAAATAAACATAGATATAATAAACATACTATCACCTAGGGTTTAGGTTAATATAATTTTCAGTACATTCTTATAACAATTGATTTCCAGACAATATGTGTCTTTCATGTAAGATAGAAGTTTCTACTGTAACTTAAGTACAACTACCTAGGTTATTGAAAGATAAACTTAATCCTATTCTCAAGTTTGCAGTAATTACCCTAAAACTTTCTTTATAAGAATTAAAACAACTATAAAAATCATTGAAGGAAAATAATAAAACAGAGCTAAGAATTTTTCCAAGCAAAAATTTATTCCTTCCTGACCTGTAGGGTTTACTTAAGAATTTACCCTTATGAACAAAATAGAGTAATAGTAATACTCTTAACACAGTAAAATTTTCCATAATTACACTGCATTGTAAATCATGTTAATTGCATGATAAATAACTAAAATAATACAACAATAATTTGTTAAAAAAAACAAAATTGATTAAGAAGCCATGGCTTATGGCCTTTAAAATTTAAAGTCAAGGCTCGGGCCTGTTAAGAGCTGAACTATACAAAGTAACATTTATCGAACAGTAACCATACATTACTGACAAGTGAAAACCCTAAATTCATTTACAAATATTGACTGATTAACACTCTTTCTTTACCTTCTAAAATATATTTTAAAAACTAAAAATTAACCAGACAAAGGTCAACAGCCTCGTAGGGCTTAGAGCTGAGCTCTATAGAAAGCAGTTAAAGAAGTTACATTGTTTAGGTCGTAAAGGCGAAGATTTAAAAAACATTTTTCTTCATGGCTACTAGAGCCTTCATCATCCCTGCACAAAATACCGTCTAAGGGTTTCGAAACTTATACAGAAAACAAGCAAGCATTGAAACTTTAAGATAGCAGGTAAACTGAAGTCGTGCCTTTTCAACTGCAAGAACCAAAATTCCAACAACCACAACATTATGCAGGAAGAAACCCTCGTTTGCAAATGGGGCTTACCAATTTGTATGCTCAAGTGAAACTTGAAGGGTATGCTCGCTTCCACCTACAGAGCCGGAGCCGGGAGAAGGACCTGCAAGTTACAAACCTTTTATGCATTATAAAACCTTCTTAAACTTTGTAAAAACCTTTTGTAAAAATTAACATGAAATCGAAAAAAGTGTAAGACTTTACGTGTTTAAGTTTGAGGATGAAACTGAGGTAAAACGGCCACCATAGATCATGTTGGCATCGAGCCTAAAGGCAAAAAGACATTGAGTCACCACTCCAAAGGAAATCAAGAAAACAAACTCAAGCTCTGACTTTTTATTTGCAGGTTCAAGATGAGCACAGCCCTCAAGTCCTAAAGGAAAACCAATATCCACACTCGTTGTAACTACTTCAACCATTGAAAAGACTAGAAACCACTCACGACCTCCCTCAAATAGTCACAGCAATTGTTTAGGGAAGCAAGCTCCAAACTTGAAGGTGGTTACAGTTCTCCCATGGCCGTGAGCTCTCAGCTCGGCCAACAACACAGAGAAACCCTCATTCTGCAAAGCAAATGTGTAGGGTTTGGAGTTTTAAGTCAACACTTGTGTGGATAGAAACCATCCCACGTGCCCTTCAAATAATTCTCCTCCGGTGTGGGTAAGTTCTATAGTCAGCGCTGCAACACTTTGTTTTACAATAAAACCAATAGTCATAAAAACCATACATTGTTTACGATTGCCAATAATATATATGTGTGTGTGTGTGTGTGTGTGCCATGGAGTTTAGTGAAGCATAGGTTATAAAACATAGTCTTAATTTATGAAGTAACCCATAGGCCTTCTCATTTTTTTAAATAGACTCTTTTTCTAACTTCATGTGCCAATACTTTGTAGTAATATATTTCAAGTCTACTAATCAACTTGCATGAAGATTTAGTCATAGCTAAGGGTGCACTCAGATTTTAAAGTAAAAGATACATATAAAAAGGAATAAAAAGTACATCCTTTTATAACATGAAAAGTATATAATGAAAAACATAGATTAAGGTAAAAATGGTATACATATTTGGATGTAGGTCATAGGAGTTTTAGAGTAACTCTTTTCCAGCAAAAATAAGCTAGGATGGTGGTTTAGGAATTTACAAAGTAGATCTTATGTATGATTCATTTTAATGATGCTCAAAACTAGAATCCAATTTGTGCTTCAACTAAGCAAAAGATTGAGTACTATGAATGCATCCTAGTTAAAATCCAGATCAATTTTGCTTTCAAAATTATATGGTATTCTTGACTCAAACCAAACAGTAATTTGATTATCCTTCGGCATAGTATCTAGAATGCGTTTTATAACTATGCTAGTGTAGTTCGTTATACTTTTATTATGTATTTGTAACGACAGAAAAAGATTAACTTTACCTCCTTGAAGACAAGCAGCATATTAAAACATTTTCTAAGACTAACGTCTTAATCATACTAGGGAAGTAGCTTCTCAACTTGAATTTAATTAACACCCTACTGGATCTTACGTTTACCTGCTAAACCTGTAAGGAACCAGTCGTCCAATGGAGTTAGTTGAGCGCTAAGTAAGCCCTGATCACATACAAGAATTCTTCCCAACTTGACAAAAGATAAACATCAATATATCTAGCAACAGCAAAATGCAAGTCCTTTTCTAACTCTAATAGAATTGCAATTGTTAAGTCATTAATAGCACTAACACAAGTTTTCAAGATTACACCTTTTAGTTTATAGGTTCTTTTAAAGAATCAATCCCATGTTCTTTTATAAATTGTTTCATTTCCCGCTAACCTTTAGCAAGTACTTAACTGCAACTATAGACATTTTATATCACTTGAAAAATTTTAAATTTTTACGAATTTTTGGGATATTACGACTGGCCTCTGTTATTTGTTTGGAATGAGTTCCATATTTTCCTTTAGATATATGATTCCACACAACATCCTTTTCATTTGGTAAGACACGAAATTTTAAACTCCAAAACTCTTTCACCTTGTCCCTCACATTAACTAGAAGTCTATCTTGATAAGGTTTCCTACAGATAGCACCCCGACATGCAACTTCATCATCTTCTTCTAATTGAACCCTTATGTTTATATGCTTCCATAAACTTATTCTTCATACTTTTAACGTTCTTGAAGTCATTGCCAAAAAACAATCAATTGCAATGTTTTTTGCCACGACCCCTATTACCAATGTTTTACGAGCAAAATTTAAATCATGAGATTGTTTCCTTTTAAGTGTGGTAAGGACCGAGGTCATATTTTTTTATACCATCTCATTTTTTTTAACCTCTTTGAAACTTTTAATGCCCAATAATTTAATTGCATCTTTTAGACATTTTTGCTTTAACAATCTATGTAACAATCTAGCTTGTGCTATGACAGAAATACCTTCAAGATCATTTTTTAGTATATTTTTTGCTCTATATCAAGTTGTATGATCATGCATCAGAGGTCCCAATTATTCAATTACTTGAATCCATATTCTCCAAAAAAATGTCATCAATGACGATATTGTTGCAACTTCCAATCAACCTTTGTACATTCACAGGTATGGTAGGATGGTGTAGGTTGAATGTTGACCCTGCATGAAAATATATAAATTTATAAGATTGTGAACTTTAAAATCAATTATATACTCAAGTATTAAATACAATTTTATAAACATTAAAAAATATTTACTAACCAATCATGGTATCAATATCAATGTAGCCCGTCGTTTGTTCCACATTTGTCATTTCCTCATTGCCTCCATGTTCTTCATTTATTTCATCAACGTGTTCCTTGACATTTTACATTCCTTCATCACCACCATGTGCTTCCATATTTTGCATTTCTTTGTCACTGCCATGTGCCTCCACATTTCTTTCTAGTGCTCTTTTTTCTCTTAACTTTCTCATGTTTTCATGTTGCCTTTCTTTTCTTGCCTCTCCATTAGTTTTGTTGTGATCATGTTTTGTTCCACATTTATTTTGGTTTCCCATGATGAAAGAATTGAAAACATAAACTCCAATGCCAAAAACCCGAAATCATAGTAATATGTTGGATATAAAATTGTACAATTAATGATACCAATTGCAATATGACATGAAAGCATAACCAAATTCACAATATTTCTCTTTGTAAAAATAAGAATAATATGCTAAAACCAAATTCACCATGTCCCTTGTATAACAAAATGTAATATGACAAAACATAATATGCAATATGTTGCTTAAAAAATTAATATGCCAAAACCAAATTTGCTTTTATCCTTTAAAAAAACAAATATTAATATGCTATAGCCAATTTCATAATCTAAAAAAAAAATCATTATATGTCAACCAATTTCACAATCTATAAAAAAGACGAATATACCAAAACCAATCTTACAATCTAAAAAAAAATTTAAAAAAGTGTAATATATGCCAAAACCAAGTATATATTATTTTCATTTATAAATAAAAAATAAGAAAATACACCCTCTGTAAATAAATTTAATATAAAAAAAAAACATTAAAACAACCATAACCCAAAAATAAAATTGCACTGTAAAAATCTGAACTATAAATATCTGAAGGTGATTTTTTATGGAAATAAACTTTCGAGCGAGAGTAAATATATAAATCTCGGGCTAGAAAGTTTAAAATCTTGCCGAGAATCACGGGCATTTAATAGGTCTGCCCCTAAAAGATTCTCAAGGGTTTATGTAATAAAACTCTCTCCTGAGAGTTGTTTTATTCTTTCAGGCGAGAGTTTAAACCACCTCTCGGGTGAGTATTTCTCAGGATAAATATTTCTCGTCCGAGAAATTTATATATTTCTAGGCCAAGAAAGTTTCTCGAGCAATAGATTTTGGTCAACGAATACAACAACTATTTATGCAGTTTTCTGAAATTGGTCACTTTCTCATTGTGGAAACACTACAAAATATTAGAATTACCTGTCATAGTTTACACCAATAGATTCTCCATTGAATCTACTTTCTCATAGTATAATAATTTGTGAATTTCATTAAGGATTTCTATTTTTTACTATTTTTTTCTAAATTGTATCGTTACAAAATTTAGTGAGCTAAAAATCAATCACAATGAAAATTCAAGATCATCACATTGACAGCAAAAAAAATTGTAAAAACTCACAAGGATGTTCCTTGCATTGTCCTATTCAAAATTTTGTATGATAAGAGTCACATTTGAAAGAAAATGGGAGGACACAAACATGTGTCAATACGGAACCATTTTTTAAACATATGTTATTTCGAAAAATAATTTTAAAAAGTAGTGTTTAGGTATAAAAATCCTCAACATATAGTCCATTGCAAATTAAAATCTATGTAGATTATGGGCATATATTTTGTTTCCGTAAAATGAATAACCATATCTAAAGAAATGAAGGGCACACAGGTGGCTCATTATCCAAACCTAAAAATCTAAAGTATATCTCGTTGGTGCCCTTCAAATTTGTCCTGCTATATGTCCATAAAAAAAAGTCAAAAAAATATGAGTACGAAACTAAAAGAGTTCTCTAAACCTCTTATTTTTACGTTAAGGTGAAATTCCTAATGAGGATATGGGTTTGAAAGGATTTAAGTTGAAATTGTAAAATTTTGCAGTTTGTTTGTCCAAAAACAGGAAAAAAGTGTATTCCAACTTGGTGTTTATATTTTCCAACTTTGATAGTTCATCTTCCATAACATATCTTATGAAATGGTGCTTGATATATATATATAGTCTTAGAATGGAAGGTTGAATTCTTTGCAAGATGAATAGCACTCTGATTGTCACTATACAACCTGTTATTCTCCTGCTTCTTACCCAATTCCTCCAAGAACATCTGCAACCAAATCATCTATTTACTAGCCTCTGTAGCAGAAACATTCTCTTCTTTCGTTGTTGAAAGTGCAACAACATTTTGCAATTTTGAAATCCAACTCAATTTTGTTTCATCTATAGCAAAAACACACCCTATGGAGCTCCTCCTACTATATTTATCGCCTTCCATATCTGTGTCATCATATCCCTTTAGAACAATGTCTGAAACCTCCAAAAGATAATGCATGAGAAGGGGTTCCTATCAAATACCTGATAATCCACTGTATTGCCCTCCAATACTCTTTACCTATATTTTTTATATACCTTCCCACAACTCCCACTACATGTGCAATATCTAGCAATGTGCACACCATGGCATACATCAATATGCCAACTGTTGATGAATAGGGAACCCTGGACATTTATTCTATCTCTTATTATGTATTGGGACACATATCCTTACATAGTTTGAAATGATATCCAAAGGTGTACAAATTGGTTTTTCATTATGCATTCTAAACCTCTCCAACACCTTTTCTATGTACTCAGCCTAAGACAATGTCAATTTACAATTTTTCATGTCTCTTGTTATTTTCATACCAAGGATTTTCTTTGCAACACCCAAATCCTTCATCGCAAATGATTTAGATACTTTATTTTTTATCACATTTATATCATGCATGTTAGACCTTGCAAAATGCATGTCATCCACATACAATAACAAGATAATATATCTTCCATTGCTTAGCCTCTTGAAATAAACACATTGGTCAAAATAGTGACATCCGCTATAACCTTGTTCCATCATAAACTTATCAAATTTAAAATACCACTGTATTGGATCTTGTTTTATGTCATGCAAGCTCTTATTCAACATGCAAACCAAATTCTCCTTCCCTTTGACCTCATACCCCTGTAGTTGTTGTGCATATAAATCTCTTCGTCCAAATATCCATGGAGAAATGTTGTTTTTACATATAATTCTTCAAATGCAAATCTTCTACCACCATAAGATTTAAATTAGTCCTAATTGAAGTCATTTTAACAATGGGAGAAAGTGTTTCATTAAAATATATACATTTATTTTGTGCAAACCTCTCTACCACAAGTATAGCTTTATATTGATTCTTTCCCACTTCTTCCTTCAACCTGTAAACCCATTTATTCAGCAATTTTATTATACCTGCAGGGAACTCAACCAAATCCCATGTCTAGTTTCTTACCAATCAGTCCATCTCCTCATTCATTCATTTCTCCCAGTTCTTTCCATTTTCCACTTGCATTGCTTCTTCATAACTTTCTGGTTCACCAAAATCAGTCATCAATAAATAATACAATGAAGGAAAGAATCGTTCAGGGGGTCTACTTAACCTTGTAGATCTCCTTACACTTGCAGGAGTTTGAGGTACCTATTGGTGTTCTTTATTTTCTAGTACCTTCGGAAGTTCTTTTTCTTTTATTTCATCAAGCAATGTGTACTATGTGTTTCTCTTTTCTTCTTTCTTTCCGTGTAACTGGTCTTTGTACATAACCTTTTCATTGAATACTACATCTCTACTCCTAATGATTTTGTGATTTTCAAAATCCCATTAGTGATAACCAAAGTCATCAACCATGTATCAAATAAAGGTTCATTTCTTGGATTTAGCCTCAAGATTTGTTCTATTTTCTTTATCAATATGGACAAATGCTTCACAACCAAAAGTTCTCGTAAATGAGTAGTTTATCGTTTTACCTGTCCATGCTTCCTCTAAAATATCATCATCCAAAGCGCTTGAAGTCCTTATGTTTATTAAATAAATAGCAGTATCTACAGCACTAGGCCAAAGCTTTAAGGGAAACCCGTCATGCAATCTCATACACCTTGGACGCTCCATGATCATTTTATTTGTCATTTCTGACTCATGATTTTCTTGTGGTGTTCCTAGTACTATATTCTCTCTACAAATCCCATGGTATGAATAGTAAATATCAAACTTTTTGTTGCAGTATTCACCTCCATTATCATATCTGAGACACTTCAATCTTTTCCTTGTCTCATTCTCAACCAAATCATTTCACTTCTTAAAAGTAGCAAATACATCATATTTCCTTCTAATGCAATAAATCCAAGTTTTTCTAGTTGCATCATCAATAAAAGGAACATAATAATAAGAGCCACTAACATATTGTACCTGATATGGTCCCCATATATCTGTATGTACAAGCTCTATATTTTCACTCGCCTTTTATTTCCCAACTCTGAGAAATATAAGTCTCTTTGTTTTTTCATAAACATAGTTCTCATAGAATTCCAAACTTACCTACTTCAAATATGGAAGCAATTTTCTTGAGTGGAGAATATGCATCCCCTTCTCACTCACTACGATGCCACATCACTACACTTGTTTCTATGGAAGCTACAAAGATAGAATAATCAGTATTATGATGACATAAATACAACGTACATATCCTATCTCCTTTTTCTATTACAAGTGCTCCTTTAGTGATATTCTACCATGTTTTTCCAAACGTAGACAAATAGCCACTATCTCCCAACTGCCCTATTCAAATCAGATTTCTTTTCATAGCATGAGTATGCCTTACTTCCTTTAGCAACCATTCATCTTCATTATTTAACTTAATATATACCTTACCCATTCCAACAATTTTACAAGGCTCATCATCCCCCAATAAAACATGTACAAAATCACCTAGAACATAATCATGAAAGAATTTGCTATTGGGTGTAGCATGACATGAAGCCCCCGAATCTACTACCCAGTAATCACTAGTATTATCTAATGCAAGAATCAAAGCATCTTTTAACACATCACTTTCTACATTTTCTTCATGAGTAGTCTCATGCTACCCATCTCCTTTCTTCTTTGGAGCTATATAGTATTTCTTCAAATTTCCTCCCTTACCATTGTTCTAGCACTCTATCTTTCCTAGTCTAGACTTTGATCTTCCCTTTGTATACTTGTTGTAATTACCTGGGATCTTTCCTCTCTCCATTTTTCTCCCCTTTTTCTCCATGGTCAACGCATTACCTGATGTATCACCTGTTCTTTTTCTTTGCATCTCCTCGCTAAGAATAACACCAAAAACATCATCAAATTTAAAAGTGTTTGAACTAGAGATGGAGTTACTTACAGTCGTGACTAAACCATTCCAAATTTCTAGCAATGAGGACAAGATTAGAAGAGCCCTAACCTCATCATCAAATTTCACTCTTACAAAACTAAGTTGTTTAGTAACCATATTAAATTCATTTAAATGGTAAGCAGTATATCAACCTTCTAACATATTCATATTAAATAAATGCCTCATTGGAAATACCTTGTTGGAAGTTGAGGGTTTTTCATAGATCTTAGCCAATGCGCTCATCACACCCTTCATTGTCTTTTCTTTTGAAAGATTGAAAACCATCGACAAATCCAGGAACATATGTATTATTCCTAGTGCCTTTTTGTCAAGAACCTCCCATTCTTCGTCCTTCATAGTCGTCAGTTGTTTTTATTTTCCACCCAACGGTAGGAACAAATCCTTTTGGTGTAGATAGTCCTCCATTTGCATCTTCCATAATAGGTAGTTTTGTCCATTAAATTTCTTGACCCTAAACTTGACTTCTTTCTCCATCACTTCCACTCAAACCAGGAACCCTTATTTTATGCGAGCTTACCAACCAAATGGACATTTGATTCTGGTACCAATTGTTAGAAAACAGGACCACAGAACAATAACAATAAACAAGATGTAAATATTAAAACATAAACACATTACAAGAAAGACACCAATATAACGTGGTTCACCTAGGATGGGCTACGTCCACATGGAAATTTTCTAGTCCTTTATTAGTATACCATCTCACAAAATGAAGGGATACAACCTGCAACAAACCCATTGCACTTCCTCTTAACTATCTCACTATCTCTCTCACACAATTAGAGAGATTGTTTGACAATGATACAATACAATACACAGTCGTATTACAATGATTTCCTTTTATAGGAGAATTACCATGGGAAAATACCATGGGCCCATAAATTATTGGCCAACAAACATCTTAGAAAAAATCTTCCAGGGGCTTCGCCCCAAACCACTGCACTCCCCTACTAGAACAAGTGTACTATAAACCTGGGGTACAAACATAGCTAAACAATAACATCTCTAAATCAAGAAGATCATGATCCACAACCAATAAGGAAAACACCCTCACTCTGAACAAAATCAACTATCCAATAACAGCATACCTTTGGAAGTCACCCTCCCCACGGTATTCGAAGAAGAGACCAATCCTATCGATGATAACGAGGATAGCATTCCATTTGTCTCTCCCACCCTAGTAGCAACAACTCTCTATTTTCTCTTAATGGAAACATCATCAACTCTCCCCCACCGCTATATATAGTGCACGATCATCTTATCACCTCCAAATGTGATATTCTCCCTCCTCCACCAAGCCCCACCAGTTACTTGTACATGCTCTACATCAATTCGTCACCCCTCTAGTCATCTCCACGTCTTGTATATGAAGATCTACCTCATCGGGAAACTCTCATTCTTCTTACCACCATTGATAATGCTATTGATATCAAGTCTGAATACTCCTTCTCTTCGAATGAAGACATCTTAGAGGAATACTTATTTTCCATGAACAAATCCATAGTTGAGGCCATGCACTTAGATGAGCCCCCATAATATTATGGCCATCATAGGTCTTCTTTTTCCCCTACCAATGTCCACTCAAATGAAAAAGTATCCCAACAATATACCAATGAATCCAAATACTTATTACCTCATAAGCATGCAAATTGGTTCAATAACCCCACCCCATTCCCACACGCCTTTAAATGGGGAAATCTAGCTAATATCTAACCCAAAATCCATATTGACATTTCCGTCACACCTAGAGTGATCCAAAACATCTCCATTGGGGTGTCATGTTCACCACAAGAATTCATCAACTTTACAACCCTCTTCAAATAATTCTGAGATGTCTTTGCATGGTCGTATGTTCAAATCCCCAACTTAGAACCTGCAATTGTTGAACACCATATCGACATTTGGCTAGATGTTTTCCCAATTAGAAAGAAGCAACAACTAGTTCACCCCTCCAAGGCTCCAACTATCAAGGCTGAGATCAAAAAATTCCTTCAGGAAAGCTTCATCTTCCCCATTGGTTATACACCATGGGTATTAAACCTTGTCCCAATCAACAAAAAACAAGGTACCATTTGTGTCTATAACAAATTTACATATCTCAATCTAGCCTACCCTAAAGACAATTTACCCAACCCATTCATCAACTAGATTGTCGACTCATGCATGGGTAGAGAAATGTTGTCTTTTATGGATGGGTTTTTCGGATAAACCAAATACAAATCCACCCACGAGATTAGTACAAAGCGACATTTACCACACCATGGGGAATCTTTTTCTTCTAAGGTCATGTGCTTTAGGTTAAGTACAACATACAATTAAATCCTCTCAAGTGTGTGTTTTGTGTCACCACAAAATATTTTTCTTTCATCCTTTCTATCTCTTATTTAATTACACTAAAAACTATTGCAATGCAATTAGTTTTCCTTCTTTGTTCAGATTAAGTGACAGTCACAATTTTTTTTGTTTATCGCCTGAACTTGAAGGTCGTGTTTATATATATGTTTCAAATCTTTTAACAATGTTTTAAAATTTGAATTTTACTTATGAATGTATAGTTTAATTTTTTTATTTATTTCCATTGTCTTCATATCTAGTTTATCTAGTTTTGTTTCTAAGTATAATGCCAACGATTCACTATATTTCACTATTTATGTTAGATACCTTTAACTTCAACCTAGTATCATTTTCAGCCTTGTGACATTTTCCTCTCATATTTGTGACTTCTTACACAAACTATCACAAGTTTAAGATGGGCTAGCCATGTCTTATTTGCAGTCTATTGGCCCTAAAAAGTGTACCATAGCCAACAAAGAGAAATCAGACTGATTCAAAAGTTCTTAACACTCTTAGCTATTTAAATTAGTTGATCTATCTAATCCAAACCAATCTAATTAATAAATATTAAAATTAATTGAAATTTAAATAAAGTTAAACAAACACTAATAACTAATCCTAAAATGAATGTATGCACACTATTTACATGATATTTTATTTAAAAGAAAAGACTTCCTAAGAATGATCTTGAGTTGCAAAATAAAGATGTAAGAGAAATTGCGGATATATAAATGAGAACTAACTAATGTAGTAGGTGTTAATCCTATCCTGGAAACATAGTAATTGAATTAAGTATGTTTAAGTCTGGATCGTAAAGCTGCAATAATTGAATCCAGTAAGACATTCCCTAATATATCTATTATAGAATTAAACAAACAAAAGATTTACTACAAAACAAATGAAACACAGTTCTTTATTGTTCAACTTTTCATTCTGCACACTGAAATACATTGAAATGGAAGACAGTAAAATGGATCAAGTAAATAATAATAATAATTAAGTTTATAGATGTTTTTATTTGAAATTTAGGGTAGAGTAAGGCTTATGCTTTTCATCTACAGATGGAGTTTAGACAAATGGACTAGGTCCAGATTATATATATATATAGTTGATAAATGGATAACATGAAGATGTCCATGATAACATGTAGGTAGACATGGATAACTTACACTTAAACTCATTTAACTAAAACAATATAAGGAATAAAAAAATCCAAAATGATTTTCATTCCATAACTATCTTTTAACCATTTAATCTCTATCTACGAGATTCAGCCAGAAACTATATACATATGCTAGTGACAAGTCTTTCTTAAACAAAAACGATCAGAAGCAAAAAATCATTGCAGTATCATTGTCATTTTCAGCACCTCTTTTGGATCTAAAATTTGATAATATGGTAACATCTGCAGAAGAGATTGCGTGTGTAACATAACAGCAGCTCCTTTTTTTGAACTATAGATAGAATAGATGCGACAGTCGCCACTAGTTGTGATGTCATCATCACATTTTTTTAATTATTTCTTGTTTTTGGGGTAGCGGGGTCCGTCAAAAGTATGCATTGTGGGTACTTGTTGGATGTAGAATTAAATTTTGCATCCACCGATCTCTTCCGCTCAGAAGTTGAGTAAAAGCACAGGGAGATATGTCGAAAATACGAACAAAAGACGTAGTTTTCTTTTATGACAAATATGTCAATTCAACCATTATGGTTGGCTTATTTTATTGAAATTCTATTGGTTCTTGAATTCCAACTCACAAAATTTATTGTTGGCGCGTTTTCTTATAAGGCCCATTTTAGACCCCAAATTTCCTCTAATGCTCTCTTACCATTGTTCTAGCACTCTATCTTTCCTAGTCTGGACTTTGATCTTCCCTTTCTATACTTGTTGTAATTACCTGGCCTCTTTCCTCTCTCCAATTTTCTCCCCCTGTTCTCCATGGTCAACTCATTACCTGACGTATCACCTGTTCTTTTTCTTCTCATCTCCTTACTAAGAATAACACCAACAACATCATCAAATTTAAGAGTGCTTGAACTAGAGACATAGTTACTTATGGCCATGACTAAACGATTCCAGATTTCTGGCAATGAGCACAAGATTAGAAGAGCCCTAACCTCATCATCAAATTTCACTCTTACAAAACTTAGCTATTTAGTAACCATATTAAATTCATTTAAATGGTAAGCAGCAGATCAACCTTCTGAGATCTTCATATTAAATAAATGCCTCATTGGAAATACCTTGTTGGAATCTGAGGGTTTTTCATAGAGCTTAGCCAATGCGCTCATCACACCCTTCATTGTATTTTCTTTTGAAATATTGTAAACCATCGACGAAGCCAGGAACATATATATTATTCCTAGTGCCTTTTTGTCAAGAACCTCCCATTCTTTTTCCTTCATAGTCGTTGATTTTTTTACTTTTCCTCCCTATGGTAGGAACAAATCCTTTTGGTGCAAATAGTCCTCTATTTTCATCTTCCATAACTGGTAGTTTTGGCCATTAAATTTCTCAACCCTAAACTTGACTTCTTCCTCCATCACTCCCACTCAAACGAGGAACCCTTATTTCCTGTGAGCTCACCAACCAAATAAACCTTTGGTTTTGATACCAATTGTTAGAAAACAGGATCGCAGAACAATAACAATAAACAAGATGCAAATATTAAAACATAAACACGTTACAAGAAAGACACCAATATAACGTGGTTCACCCAATATGGGATATGTCCACATGGAAATTTGTTAGTCCTTTATTAGTATACCATCCAGCAAAATGAAGGGATACAACCTGCAGCAAACCCATTGCACTTCCTCTTAACTCTCTCACTATCTCTCTCACACAATATGAGAGATTGTTTTACAATGATACAATACAATACACAGTCGTATTACAATGATTTCCTTTTATAGGGGAATTACCATGGGAAAATACTACGGGTCACCCAATACCATGGGCCCGTAAACTGTTGGCCAACAAACATCTCAAAAAAATTCTTTAAGGGGCTTCGCCCCCGAACCATTGTACTCCCTTGTTGGGACAAGTGTACTTTAAACCTGGGTTACAAACACATCTAAAAAATAACATCTATGAATCAAGAAGATCAAGATCCATGACCAATAAGGCCAACACCCTCACTCTGAACAAAATTAACTATCCAATAACATCATACCTTTGGAAGTCACCCTCCCCACGGTGTTCGAAGAAGATACCAATCCTATCGATGATAACAAGGATGACATTCCATTTGTCTCTTCTACTTTAGCAACAACAACTCTGTATTGTCACTTAATGGAAACATCATCAACTCTCCTCCATCATTGGACATAGTGCACAATCATCTTATCACCTCCAAATGTGATATTCTCCCTCCTCCACCAAGCCCCACCAGTTACTTGTACATCCTTTACATAAATTTTCAACCCCTCTAGTCATCTCCACATCATGTATATGAAGATCCACCTAATGGGGAAATTCCCATTCTTCTTGCCACCACTGATAATGCTATTGATATCAAGTCTGAATACCCCTTCTCTTCGAATGAAGCCATGTTACAGGAATACTTATTTTCCATAGGGTCAGTGAAATAAGATGAGGGACCTTTTAGATGCAATCCTAGTTTTCAAAAACATGATCACGTTACTAAAAAATACAACGTGTTTCTACCACACATAGCACTTTCTATGGTTCAACCCAAGCCTAACATGTCATGTGACATGTAGGATAGGAAAGCATATCATGTACGTGTTATATAACTACAAAATGCGTACGCAATATGTAGTTATAAAATCCGTACGCGATTTGTAAAATTAAAATTAATTTATATAAAGCTCCCCGAAACCCACGGCGTATTCTACCCATCAGGAACGCGAAACCGGCAACGAATCGGAGCGTTTTGGAGCGAATTGGGTGCCACAGATTGTTGGAGGAGCCGATTTAGTAGGAGGGGAGGAAAATACACCGGTGAATTATCATATAATCACGTAATTCAATAACCCATAGCATTCCTTTTTGTCAATTCTAAACCTAGAATATTGTTTTTTAATAGTGTAAAACAACCAAAATTTGTATTATTTAGCAAATTGGAAATAACCGACTCACTAATTAAATTCACATCTCCCTCAACCAAGATGAGTGAATAATTACAATGAATTCATTTTCAAGAACTCAAAAATTCCTAATGCAACCAAAAATCAAAAAATATAGAACTCCTCCCTTTATACAATGTATCCATCCACCACCCATCCACCTAAAGCCCAAATTTCCAACCCTCAAAGGACATTTCCCCATGACACTAATTGAATAAGTTTTTTCATAAATGGCCATAACAAGATGAAATGCATGTGCACAAGCATGAATAGAAAAAATGCATAAAAAATTAGTAAATTGGTTTCTCAAAATTTCATCACAATCATTTGTCCATGAACATAATCAAAATTTCATCACAAGTGTATGCAGTTATACATTGCCTCTTAGTTAAGCACCCTCAACTAAATGCCAAAACACATAATGCCTCTCGAGCCTTCCCTTTCAAACATAAAACAATGTATTATATAAAATCAACAATATATATATATATAAATACAGAGTTAAAACTAGTAACTATGACTAGTTTTATTCCTTCCTTGATTTTTAGTAGCCACCACCATTTTTCCACTAAAATATTTGCACTTCTTGGTTATAGCACCCACCTCATTTTTGTTTTAATTATACCTTCCTCGACGCTTCGCTCTTGTTCTGCGCATATCACTTACCCTTCGTGCCCTTGGCCTTATCGTAATGACAAAAAAAGTTGAAATATACGAACCTTCTCACTGTGATATCGAATTACAAGTTAACACGTACTGACACCCCCATACAACCCCAGTATTCATTGGGGGACTAGTGCTAATTAATTAAACGTCATCACCTAAACTAAATAAAACTTGAATTCTGCTTCTTTTATCCTATAAACATAATAAAGCAAATTAGAAACATGTGAGACCCTAGGTCTCCCTAAGATCCCTTGACCTAGCAAAGACATAAATGACTTTACTCAAACAGTAGATGCCCCTACATCACTAGGTTTATCAACCATTTTTTTAAAAAGAAAAAACAATGGGTAATATATTTCTGCATGTCATGTCTCTAAGCTCGTCTACAACCAATTGTAGTCCACTCCAAAAATTCTCCATTTTTCCATGTAACTTTTGGTTGGTTTTCATGTTTATACAACAATGGAAATGGTGAACACCCATGAACTACCTAGAGTGTGTCATGAGAGTGTTCCCAACCATGATCGAGTCAATTATATTTAGAGGATATGGTGGCAGCCCTGTATCACCCCTTTTCTTGCCTCACGTGTCCTAATAGTCCCTTGCCCCTTTCTTTTACATATCCAAGGGACGTAAAGGCCAAAACATGTCAAAATAGCACTCCTAAATTCAAAGAATTTTAAACCTAAGTGTGCATGGAAAAGTCACCAATGAGGGTTAAAAAGTGCCTTAACTTCTAGAAAGAAGTTGAACTAAACTTACTATTTAATTGTTAAATGTTTAATTTTAAGTTTTAAATGTATGTAAGTGAATGCCATTAAATTGCTTACTTGAGTTTGATTTAATTTACATTTTCAATTTTGAAGAGACATCGTTATATACCATGTATATGTTTCTAATGATTTTCTTATTGATGCTTTTATTGCAGTTGCGGCTATGGACACAAATGTTGAAATACTAATTGAGATTTCCCACTTAAGAGGATGTAGTACTACTTTTAGTGGTGGTGATAGGATTTACCGTTCACTTGCATCCACTTTGGATGCAATTGTTGAGACTATTTCATTGTCAAGCAACATACTATATGATATTACATCATATAGAGAAATAAAAAGACAAGAGTACGCTGATCAGCTTGACTACAATGCAATAAAAAATTTGAAAATAACCAAAGAGCATATATTTTCATTGTTTAGGGACCCTTGCACGGGGGAAATCCCAAATGCAAATAGGCCTCATATCTCTATTGAGTTGTGCACATTTTAGCAATTTGTTGATAACTGAATGAATATATGGTATATGGTTTTTGATATGTCACCACATAACAACAGGGAAATCCACCTGTATTTCCTTTGAAAGATGTATGCAGAGTTCGTGTTGGGTAAACACGTAAACTATTTTGATATATTGCAGTTTCAAGGGATCGATGGGGGGATTTCATGGGCCAGATGTCCCACCTGTACATCATGTTATTCCACATACACATGATGCATATTTGAGTTTGGCACGGCTAGTTGTTCGTCATAGCACTATGGTTCAGCATATGGGTGAGGAAGGGACATCTGTCCCTAGTGTGGTACATACACCAGGTCGTCATGGTGCAGGACCATCTTCTAGCGTAGTACCACCCATTAGTGTAGTACCCCCATCTAGTGCAATACCATCTACTAGTGCAGCACCATCAGCACATCCCCAGCCTACTTTTGAGCCTCACGAGTGCACATCATGTGGTCATCCCTGCTATGGTATTTCCTCAAATGTTGTCTTCAGTGGGTTTTTGAGCGATGTATGTATATGGTTAATTGTAATAAATTCTTCATTTATTTTCCTCTGTGTACACATATGTATAGTTTGAGATAATATATTAATTTTGTGAACTTGCAGTTGATGCTTTATGTCGGCAGTGATGCCCTAGAGTTCCATGTTCCACACTCTACAGAGGGGCATGACATTCCATCCACTAATCCCTTGGTTGGTGGAGATATTCATATAGCACCCATTGTCTTATCTCACGTCGAGGTAAACATTTTAAAATTTCAGTTTTTTAATACTTGTTAATTTGTTAATTTTCACATAATGTACATGTTAGTTCACTAATGGTATCTACGGTCTAATATTTACAATTATTAAACTTGCAAATGCCAAATCCTTCATGGGGGAAAGCAGTGATAGAGGTAGAATCCATGGTCGTATCGACCGAGGAAACATCTGGGCATGAAATTCCATCCAATGATCCCTTGGTTGGTGGAGAGATTCATATAGCACCCATTATCATATCTCACACCGAGGTAAACATTTTAAAAATTCAGTTTTTTAATACTTCTTAATTTGTTAATTTCCACATACTGTACATGTTAGTTCACTAATGCTATCTATGGTTTAATATTTACAATTATTAAACTTGCAGATTCCAGATCCTTCATGGGGGAAAGCATTGATGGAGGTAGAATCCATGGTCGTATCGACCAAGGAAACATTTGGGCTCTAGGTAAACAACTAAAAAGGTCATTTTTAAAATACATGTATGTTCGTTGAATCATGCATGTATAAATACATGAACTCTTGTTGAATATAGGCACCAACTGAAACACCTGGACCATTTCCAAGAGTTGTATCTCCTCATAGGCCATACAAGAACAAGGGTCATGTGTATATGAGGTGACCTACTCCTAGCAAGAGTCCAATTTTCCACGATCATGGAGCTACTGATACCATGGTAATGTATATCCTTCGATAATATTTCTTGGTTAACTTGAAATCTAGTGTATAAAATGTTTTGTTAATGTTTGATTTGCATGTTTACTGCATCAACAACCAGAGTTTACTATTGAAAACCTTGCATGGATGGTTGATGCAGCAGTCGGTGCTGCATCTACAATGGCAACAAGTCACACAGAGGTACAACTATTTCAACATGATCGTTACATAGTTTATTATTGTTGGCGTATGTTTATTCATGCATGTCTAACTATTTCAACATTTGGTGATTGTAGCCACCACCAGTAGTAGTTATTGATGCAACAATCAATGTGGCATCTGCAATAACAATAAGCCACACAAAGATACAACTATTTGAACATGATCTAGACATAGTCTGTTATTGTTGTCTATTGTTTATTCATGCACATGTCTAACTATTTCAACATTTGGTGATTGTATCCACCACCACCACCACCAGTTCTTGCCCCCTCTGGTTCAACCATGGATGTGACCATCCTTGATGTTCAACCAACAGCTACATCTGCTACACAAGTAACACAATCCCCTTTGTGACAGTCTCTCACTGAGGTAAGATGTCCATTAATGACCAATTATTTCATGCAATGTCCATGAACATGTTGATAATTGTTGAGTTCATTTAGATATGGTATTTTATTGAGCTAATGTATTAGTACATAGTTAGTTGAGTTTAACAATTGATATTTAATTTGAAGGATCTAGAGATGCACACTAATCCTATAGTTGTGCCTAGATGATCAATGTTGAGAAATAACAAGACAAAGCTTGACTTTTGATGTGTCTTATGGGATATATACATTTCGATATATGTACATGTGGTTTGGATATTTTTGGATAGTTTTGGATACATGTACTTTTGGAGACATGTACATTGACATTTCACTTACATGTGCATGTGGCTTGGATAGTTTTGGATACATGTACATGTGACTTGGATAGTTTTGGATAGTTGTGGAGACATGTACTTCTGGTTACTTCTGGAAGTGGATGTGCTTTTGGATACTTTTGGATATATATGTAATTTTGGAAACATGTACATTGACATTTCAGTTATAAATGAATGATACATTTCACTTTGAATTCGTTCTTTGGTTTCCACATGTTCTTGTGTCAATATATTGTATTGATTTGTGTGGATTATCTATTGAATGCACTATTTCAAAAGAACAAAGTATTATATTTAAAGGTTTCAATGATCTCACTACATGCACACTAATTGGATATCTAATTAGAAATTGTGATTTTGGATGATCATTACAAGTAAAGACAAAGTTCTTGCCTGATTAATTTAATAAATATAAGTGCAATACAATGTATTTCAAGGTTTCAATGAACTCACTACATGCACACCAATTGGATATATCTAATTAAAAATTGTGAGTTTAAATGATTAAATTATAAGTTAAGTCAATGCTCAAGTGTAATTTAATAAAACTAAGTGCAATACATGCTTCACATTTCATCAACGACCAAAAACAATATTCAACAAACCTCATGAACCCAATGACTAATCACTCAGCATTAAAGGAACTACAACAGAATTCAAATACCGAGAACCAACTTCGTGAATCAACATGATTTGAAGCATAAGTCCACCGGATTTGAAAAAGTTGAGTTGGACATTAGATTGATTCTGAACTGAGTTCTAACAGTAAGATAAGATTAGGGTTAGGATTAGGGTTTCCCTAGTAGGTTCATGGTTATGGGCCATGCATGTTAAACATTAAACCCTATTTAGGGCTATGGTTTTCCAAGTTTGTCCCTCGTTGGCGTAAAATGAATTGTCAAAGTTTGGCCCTCGTTGGCGTGAAATGCATTGTCCCCTACTGAGCAAAACCCTAGTTTCAGAAACCACTATATATGGAGGTCATCAAGTAATGGATAGGAAAGAGAGGGCCCCCCTCACTAAAATTCCACATCACAAATCCAACCGAATCGACGGTTCATCAATCGGAGGCCCGAGCATCAATCCATGGTGAGTTGCAGGTCACCTCTAGATACTATTCAGGGACACTTGGTGGACTTGTGCCTAGTGCACAAAAAACCTCACGGATCTGCAATTTTAAATTTCGTCAACTCCTGCTAGCATGTTTGGGCATGGGAAATATGCCAATTCCAACCACATCCCCATCATCTGTGGCTTTCCAAGTTTGGCCCTCGTTGGGGTGACTACATTGTCCCCTACTAAGAAAAACCCTAGTTCAAAAACCACCATATACGGTGGTCACCAGGTAATGGACAGGTGGGAGAGGTGCCCCTTAGCTAAAATACCACTTCACAAATCCAATAGAATCAACGGTTTGTCGATCGAAGGCCCATGCATCGATATGTGGTGGGTTGCAGGTCACCTCCAGATACCGTTCAGTGACACTTGGTGGACTTGTTCCCGATGTGCAAAAAACCTCACGGAGCCGCAATTTTGAATTCTGTCAACTCCTACTAGTATGTATGGGCATGGGAAATATGGAAATGCCAACTGCATCTGTGGATTTCCAATTTTGGCCCTCGTTGGTGTGACTGAATTGTCCCCTACTGAGTGAAACCCTAGTTTCAGAAACCACCATATATGGTGGTCACCGGGAAATGGACAGGAAGGAGAGGATCCCCCCTAGATAAAATCCCACGTCACGAATCCAACAGAATCAACGGTTCATCGATCGGAGGCTCAAGCATCGATCTGTGGTGAGTTGCAGCTCACCTCTAGATACCATTCAGGGACACTTGGTGGACTTGTGCCCAGTGCGAAAAAAACCTCACGGGGCCGCAATTTTGAATTCTTGAAACTCCTTCTAGCATGTTTGGGCATGGGAAATATGGCAACACCAACTGCATCCCCACCATCTGTGGCTTTCCAAGTTTGGTACTCGTTGGTGTGACTGCATTGTCCCCTACTGAGCGAAACCCTAGTTTCAGAAACCACCGTATATGGAGGTCACCGGGGAATGGACAGGCGGGAGAGGGACCCCTTAGCTAAAATTGCACATCACAAATCAAACAAAATTGACGGTTTGTCGATCAAAGGCCCTAGCATCAATCTATGGCGAGCTGTAGGTCGCCTCCAGAGACCGTTTAGGGACACTTGGTGGACTTTTTCCCGATGCACACAAAAACTCACGAAGCCACAATATTGAATCCCATCAACTCTTCCTAGCATATTTGGGCATGGGAAATATGGCGATGCCAACCGCATCCCCACCATCTGTGGATTTCCAATTTTGTCCCTCGTTGGCAGGACTACATTGTCCCCGATTAAGTGAAACCCTAGTTCAGAAACCACCATATACGGTGTTCATTGGGAAATGGACAGGAGGGAGAGGTGCCCCCCTAGATAAAATCCCACGTTGTGAATCCAACGAAATCGATGGTTCATCGATCGAAGGCCCGAGCACTGATCTGTGGTGAGTTGCAGGTCACCTCTAGATACCGTTCAGGGACACTTGGTGGACTTGTGCCCAGTGCGTAAAAAACCTCACGGAGCCACAATTTTGAATTTCGTCAACTCTTGCTAGCATATTTGTGCATGGGAAATATGGGAACTCCAACCACATCCCCACCATACATGGATTTCCAAAGTTTGGCCCTCGTTGGCGTGACTGTATTGTCCCTTAGTGAGCAAAACCCTAGTTTTAGAAACCACCGTATACGGTGGTCACCAGGAAATGGACAGGAAAGAGAGGGGACCCCCTAGCTAAAATCCCACGTCACAAATCTAATGGAATTGACGGTTTTTCAATCAGATTCCTGAGCATCGATCTATGGCGAGTTGCAGGTCACCTCCAGATACCGTTCACGGACACTTGGTGGACTTGCGCCCAGTGCACAAAAACCTCCCGGAGCCACAATTTTGAATTTCGTCAAATCTTGCTAGCGTGTTTGCGCATGGGAAATATGGAAGTGCCAATCACATCCCTACCGTCCATGGCTTTCCAATTTTGGCCCTCGTTGGTGTGATTGTATTGTCCCCTACTGAGCAAAACCCTAGTTTCAGAAACCACCATATAGGGAGGTCACCGGGAAATGGAAAGGTAGGATAGGGCCCCCCCTAGCTAAAATCCCACGTCACGAATCCAACGGAAGCAATAGTTCATTGATCAAAGCCTCGAGCATCTATCTATGGTGATTTGCAGGTCACCTCTAGATACCGTTCAGGGACACTTGGTGGACTTGTCCCCAGTGCACAAAAAACCTCACGAAGCCGCAATTTTGAATTCCATCAACACCTACTAGTGTGTTTGGGCATGGGAAATATGGAAACACCAACTGCATCCCCACCGTCTGTGGCTTTCCAAGTTTGGCCCTCATTGGCGTGAAATGCATTGTCCCCTACTGAGCGAAACCCTAGTTTTAGAAACCACTGTATACGGAGCTCACCGGGAAATGGACATGCGGGAGAGGGGCCCCTCTAGCTAAACTCCCACGTCATGAATCCAACGGAATCGATGATTCATTGATCAGAGGCCCGAGCATAGATCTATGGCAATTTACAGGTCACCTCTCGCACCTCCCCTTTGTCGCCCCCCTCTATCCCCTTCCCCCTCCCTCTCCTCCCCTCCCTTGCCCCCTTCTCCTCCCATCCAGCCTCCCACTCCTCACCACCACCCCTTGCCCATGCTACCCTTTAGGCCACAAGATTCGATGGGCAGTGGAGAGGGGAGGGATTGGAGGGGAGGGAAGGTTTTGTTATGTTTGTTTTAAGTTTTTGTTTTTTATTTGTTTTTTTGTTTTTAATTTTTTTTTTGTTTTTAATTTTTTTTTTATTTGTGTTTTATNATATATATATATATATATATATATATATATATATAAACACATTGTTTTTCTATATATATTATGAAAATTTTGAATTTCTTTTCATTTTTAGTTTAAATTTGTTAAAATAATAATAATAATATATTAAATAATTTTTTTATAATTTGTATGTTTTTGAAATTTTAAATTTATGTTTCATTTACAATTTCTTTTTATATATATTTTTTACACTTATTTTTTAAACTTTTTATTAATAAATTTTCTTACAATGTTTTCTTTTTTTTTAATTTGTTTTTTTTAATAATTTTGCATTTTTTAATGTTCTTTTTTTTTGAATTTTGTTTTTAAAATTTTTTTTAAAGCTATAGTTTTTTAAATTTTAACCTTGAATAAAAATAAGAGTTATTTTAGGAGGTCCACTTTTGAATCCATGGGGCCTATTTAGGGCTTCGAATACAATGATACCACGCATGGTTTATTTTGGAGTTGTTTTGGGGTTTTTGAAGCAAAACTATAAATTTTATGGTTTAAGATATGATTTTATTATGAATTATATCGTAAATTATTTTATTTTATATGGAAAGAGAGATGAAATAATTTCTTGAATGATTTTTCTTTAACTAAGTGCTAGTTATATATAGTGTTACTGAGAGATTTAATAAATACAATTTTAAATTATGATATAATGACATAATACTGTCATTTTTTGAAAAAGTGTTCTACTGGTAGCATTAGTTTTCAATCCAGGGATTGATTTTAAGGTTATTGTAAATAACATAAAGGACTATTTTCGTCCATGGCCACATTTTTAGCCCACTTTTTTATTTGGTGTTTTTTTGTGTTTTTTTTCACAAAAATACGAGTTTTATGGCTAGAGTTCTTGTTTTGAGTATAAATTTCTCGTCATGTTGTATAACATGTTCTCTTTACTAGCCTCTGTAGAAGAAACATACTCTACTTATGTTGTTGAAAGTGCAACATTTTTTTGCAGTTTCAAAATCCAACTTACCGTTGTTCCACCTACTGTAAAAACATACCTTATGGTGGTCCTCCTAATGCCTTTATCAGTTTCCATATCTGCATCAACATATCCCTATAGAACAATTTTTGAACCTCCAAAACATAATGTATGAGTAGAGGTACCTCTCAAATACCTGAGAATCCACTACACTTCCCTACAATGCTCTTTACCTAGATTATTCATATAGCTACTCACAACTCCCACTACATGTACAATATATGGACTTGTGCACACCATGGCATACATCAAGCTTCCAATTGTTGATGAATAGGGAACCTTGGACATGTATTTTATCTCTTCATGTGTCTTTCCACACATCTCCTTACATAGTTTGAAATGGTTGGTCAAAGGTTTACTGATTAGTTTTGCATTCTGCATTCTAAACCTATCCAACACCTTTTTCTATGTACTCACCCCGAGACAGTGACAATTTGCAATTTTTCCTCTTGTTATTCTCATACCAAGGATTTTCTTTGCAGCACCAAAATCCTTCATCATAAATGATTTAGCCAGTTTCCTTTTGAGAACATTTTTATCCTGCATGTTAGACCTTACAACAAGCTTGTCATCCACATACAATAACAAGATAGTATCTCTTCCATTATCTAACCTCTTGAAATAAACACGGTGATCATAATTACATCTACTATAACCTTGTTCTATCATGAACTTATCAAATTTCAAATACCACTGTCTTGGAGCTTGTTTCAGGCCATACAAGCTCTTCTTCTACCTGCAACTCAAATTATCCTTCCCTTTGAACTCATACCCCTATGGTTGCTTCATATAAATATCTTCCTCCAAATCCCCATGGAAAAATATTGTTTATACATCTAACTGTTCAAGATGCAAATATTTGGTCGCCACTAGAATTAAAATAGCCTTAAACGAAGTCATTTTAACAACAAGAGAAAATATTTCATCAAATATATACCTTCCTAAAGATTTTGTGATTTTCATAATCCCAAAAGTGATAACCAAAATCGTCAACCCTGTATCCAATAAAGGTGCATTTCTTGGGTTTAGCCTCAAGCTTTGTTCTATTTTCTTTATCAATATGAAAAAATGTTTCACAACTAAAAATTATTAGAAATGAGTATTTTACCTTTTTACTTGTCCATGCCTCCTTTGGAATTCCACCGTCCAAAGCACTTGAAGGCCCTCTGTTTAATAAGTAAACAACATTATCTACAACATCAACCCAAAATTGTAAAGAAATGTTTCATGCAATCTCATACACCCTGCATGCCCCATGATCATCCTATTCATCCTTTCTGACACACCATCCTGCGGTGTTCCTCAGTGTGTCTTGTCTCTACGAACCCATGGTATGAACAATAATTATCAAAATACTTGTTGCAGTTTTCTCCTCCATTATCATATATGATACATTTCAACATTTTCCCTATCTCATTCTCAACCAAAACATTTCACTTCTTAAAAGTAGTAAACGCATCATATTTTTGTCTAATGCAATAAACCCAAGTTTTTCTAGTTGCATCATCAATAAAAGTAACATAATAATGGGAGCCACCAAGTTATTGTACCTAAGTTGGTCCCCATACATTTTTATGCACAAACTCTAACTTTTCACTCTTCTTTTGTTTCCCAACCTTGAGAAATTTCTCTCTTCTATTTTCCATAAACACAGTTCTCACTAAATTCCGAACTTACCTGCTTCAAATCTGGAAGTAATTTCCTTGAGTGAAGAATCCATAATCCCTCCTCACTCATGTGGACAAGCCTATGATGCCACAATGTTGCACCTATTTATGTGGAAGCTACAGAGATAGAATAATAAGTATTATGAGGACATGTCTCCTTTTGATATTACCAGTGCTCCTTTAGTGATATTCCACCATGTTTTTTAAAACATAGAAAAACAATCACTATCTCTCAATTTCCCTATTGAGATCATATTTCTTTTCATAGCAGGAATATGCCTTACATAATTTACCAACCATTCATTTCCATTATTTAACTTAATTCGTACATTTACCATTCCAACAATTTTACATGGTTCATCATCCCTCAATAAATCATGTCCAAAATCACCTAGAACATAATCATGAAATAATTTCCTATGGGGTGTAGCATGACATGAATCCCCTAAATCTACTACCCAGTAATTAGTAGTATTATCTAATGCAAGAGTCAAAGCATCTTGTAACACAACACCTACTACATTAGCTTCATGAGTAGTCTCTTGTTGATCGTCTCCTTTCTTCTTTGGAGCTTTGCAGTCTTTCTTTAGGTGTCCTCTCTTAGCATAATTCTAGAACTCTATTTTTCCTAGTCTGGACTTGGATCTTACATTTCTAGACTTGTGATTACCTGGGCTCTTTCCTCTCTCCCTTTACCTTCCCCTGATCTCTATGATCAACGCATTACCTGATGTCTCACCTGTTCTTTTTCTATGCATTTCGTTGCTAAGAATAACACCAACATCATCATCAAATTTAAGAGTGTTTGAATCAGAGAAATAGTTACTTATATCCATGACCAAACCATTCCATCTTTCTATCAATAAGCACAAGATTAGAAGAGCCCTAACCTCTTCATCAAAGTTCACTCCTACATAACTTAGCTAATTAGTAACTATATTAAATTCATTGAAATGGTTAGCAACATATCCACCTTTTGACATATTCATATTAAATATATGATTCATTAGAAATACCTTGTTGGAAGCCGAGCGTTTTTCATAGAGATTAGTCAATGCGCTCATCACACCCTTCATTGTCTTTTCTTTCGAAATATTTAAATCCACCGATGAAGTCACACAGTTGTGGAACTTAGTACAGATCATGGTTAGGACCATTATGATGAAGTCTTACATACATAAAACTGACCTTCACAATATCATCCAAAGGCATAGGATTTAAGCTCTAGTTTTCATAGATTATGAAGCAACCAGAAGTTTAATTCTTGAAAGAAGTCTTGGTCAATAAAAGGGTCAATGTAAGATCTTTCTTAGACATAGTTGAATGCTATAAGAGGCAATACATCAAGCTAAAATACTTAGTGATATCCAAGCAACCACATTACAATTCTTAAGGTGTTTTGAAAAAAAATTCAAGTACAGAACTCAAGTCGGTTTTGTATTGAATTTCAGTGAATTACGGCATGTGTATTTTTAATTATCAGTTCAGGAAAGAAGACAAAGTTTCTTTTGATCCAGTAAAGAAGTTTGTGAAGGTTCCACAGGCTTGAATGATAGCCACATTCTATTGATTGAATGACTTTATCTTTGTCAACGAAATCCAAAGTGAAGTAGTAGACAAACATCCAAAGATTATTTCAAGTCTGATTGATGAGCCAGCTTTGAGAAAGAAAGATATTTGTTGAAGAATTGAAACAAGAGTCAGACAAGGAATATGTTTAGTTCTAAAACTTAAACATAGACAAGGCATCAAACTTAAATCTTAAGTATTATTCTCAAGTCATATGATCACTGTGGAAGCATCTAAAGGTACTTGGCTCAGTGAAATAATAGAAAGTTTTCATCTCAGAAATCAAAAGGCATTCTCAAGTATCCATCAATCTCAGACAGTCAAGTAAGTATGAATTTCTCCTTAAGTATGAAACAGTATTTGATTTGAGTATCCAAGTGTTGGCCTCTTCTTGGATAAATCAAGTTCCAGTAAGAACCTTTACAGTTGAATACATAAGGATTTCTTAAGACTTGGCTTAAATATTTTAAAAGAAGGCTTAATCCCTATCAATGCATGCTGGTATGTGAAGGACATCTTTTGAATTCTATTGTAATTATAACAAACCTTATGATTGAATTTTTTACTTGATGAGACAGAATAAAAACTTGGATTAGTTAGAACAAGTTGGAAGCCTTGACAGTGATAGTTGAATTGACATAATAAGTAAAAATATTTGATAGTAACAGATCATGATTTGATAGTTCATATGATATTGATAAGTTACATCCTTTGACATGAAAGTGAGAGTTGATTAACAATGATAGCAAAGTATTAATGACAATGAAAATTTAATTGACATGATAGTGACAAGTTAGTTGAGCACCAGTTGATTGAGTTGTTATTGAGATAGTGACAAATTGACATCCTATTGCAAGCTAAGTCTTGCACTTGAGCGTTGGACTCCTCACTTCTTCTCCAATGGAGCTGAGAAAAGAAATTTGGGTCTTGTATTGAGAGTTCATTCTCTTTGTATCAATTGGTGTTGATTTAATAGTGAACATTGTAGTCTTCCATGCACTTCATATTGTTGGAGACATTTACCCAACATGCACACTTAATTTGGTCAATTTGTCCTTGTTAAACCAATATCCTAAGTTTTATTGACTTAATTGGAATTAGATGAGCACACTATGACATCAGCATGAGCACACCCACGCTTACCTTCAGTCAAGGAGGCCAACTAAGCCTTCGCCTTCATTCGGCGAGGCTAACTAGGCTTCCTCCTTCAAACAAGGAGCACTCCGGGGGTGATCTGAGTGTCATAAATGCGCCTAATTGATAACTAATGGTTACAATCAGTTAAGATAAGTGGTGAAGGCACCTCCACTCATTATATTGATTATTTTTATTAATATTTATGAACTGGAGTCAACTAAGGCGCCTCCAACCACCTCTGATGACCAGTTTGACTTCAGTTAACCTCATTGGGGTTCATTGGAGTTAATGATGCACTACCACTTGTTGGTTGGCATGCAGTGACATGTGTCTAAGCTACTTTCAGTTATACTTATTCATCCATTACACTCTGACTTCAGTTAAGACTCAGTTGAGTCAATCGGGACTTGATCAGTTGGTTAACTAAGTGTGTTTACTATGGCTTACAATTAGTTAAGCTACACCCATTCATTCAATTCGAATGACCTCCTTGGAAATTTGAATTGTCTTGGAATTCATGCATCTTGCATGATCATTGTATTTTATTATTCATTCTTTATTGATTATACAGAGCTACTACTTCCATTGCAGCACCATTATACCAATTTTATGCTCAATTGTCTAAAATCTTTGTGAGGCTATTTTTTTAGTCCCTAGATCACTATGACAGATTAATATGGTATCAGAGCTCATGGCGGGAAGAAGCTTAGATCTCTCAAAAACATGGTTTTTTATAGATCTTGCATGAAAAATTGAGCAAAAGCTCAAAAATCCAACATTGCACCAGAAGCCAAGGCTTGCCACTTAATACCCCAAGTTAAGGAATTGTTGATCAAGCTTGCTTGATCAACTATGCTGGGTGTGATGAAAGCCTAAAATGTGTAGGCTGTTCAACCTTATGATGCCCCTTTTGTTGTGATTTGCAGGTTTTAATAGGTGAAAGCATTCACTCCAATAGTTTAAGATGGATTCTTCCTTCGAACTCTTGACTCCGTTCAATTTCCATTCATGGAAAGGAGATATGGAGATCCTGCTACATGCCAGAGGACTCTACCGAGTCATTATGGACACTAAATAAGAGCCTACTCATGTGACAAACAAAGATATATTATTGAACAAGAAAGATGAAGTATTCGGATTCTTGTGCCTCTCTATTTCCTGGGATCTTCTTTTCCATCTCTCGGGATTGAAGAATCCAAAGGAAATTTAAGACAAATTGGAAACCTTGTATGGAAAACAGGATGATTTGAGAGTATACTAGCTTGAAAATGAGTTGATGTCTCTCCAACCTTCCAGTTTCGAGACCTTAAATGATTTTTTCACAAAGTTCAAGCACATTGTCTTACTGTTGAAGCAGTGTAAGGTGGAGAAAGAGGATGATCAGCTCATCCTCACCATACTCTCCAAACTTGGAGCTGATTATTCAGTGTTTGTCTCTACATTTCGTGTGGGGAAGCTCACAACCCCTAGATGGAAGATGCCTTCAATCAATGCCTTCTTTGAGTCCCTAACAAGTGAACATGATAAGCTTGTCTAGATGGGGATCATCAGATCCTCCCATGATCAATCCCTCCATGTCTCGAGGCCCAAAGATTTGAAGGGTAAAGGAAAGTAGTAGAAGAACCCAAAAACCAAATTTGAAGCTCCTAAGCCTACA
Source organism: Pseudotsuga menziesii (assembly GCA_001517045.1). Lineage (NCBI taxonomy): Eukaryota > Viridiplantae > Streptophyta > Pinopsida > Pinales > Pinaceae > Pseudotsuga > Pseudotsuga menziesii. Next base: position 111,228 of record LPNX010995548.1, on the reverse strand, counting down.
GTTGAAAACCAGCAGCATGAAGAGCCTTCCAGCTCGAAGAAGAACAAAAGCAAAGGGCATCATGGAAAGAAAAAAGTCAAGTGTTTATACTACAAGAAGGGATTCCACCCTGAACATGCCTGTATGAAAAAGAAACTTGATGAATCTACTTCTCTTCTTGAGAAAAATCACATCAATCTTTCGAAAAGATTTCAGAGGAGAGATCAGCCAGATCAAGAACCACAGCATGAAAGAGGTCATGCTCTCATGGAAAGCACTTCAAATTCTAAAGCACTCTTGATAGATTTTGGAGCTTCGAATCACATGATGGATGAAAGAGACTCCTTCTCATATTTGGAGACTACAAAATACATTCTCATCCACATGGGAGATGACTCCACAGTCATATCCGAATGACAAGGTATTGTAGATCTTGATCATGGTTATTTTTTCAATGTTCTGTATGTACCATATCTTGCATCAAACCTCCTAAGTGTTTATAAAATGACACATATGGAAGTGCCAAAGATATTCTCCTTTATCCCATATGATGTAGAGATCACACCTTTTGCATCCGAATAACTTGTAGCAAAAGGCCTTGCAAACAATCATGTAAAAGCCTACGAGTTCTCCCATTTTGTGGTAGATGCAAAGCCCATCGCATTGCTGACTCATGCAAATGAAGTTAGTAGACTGTGGCATGAGAGGTTCAGCCACCTAAACTTTAAATACTTGCATAAATTACAAAATAATTCTATGGTTGAAGGCCTCCCAATCATCAAAGCTACCACCCGGATTTGCAAGGGTTGTGTTGTTGGCAAGCACCCTGAGCATAAGTTTGATCGAGGGAAGGAAAGTCGAGCATCATGCATCTTGGGACTGATACATTCTGATATAAGCGGTCCCATGCCTATCACATCCATGAATGGATCAAGGTACCTTTTGAATTTCATTGATGACTTTTCCAGATACACATGGGTCTTTTTTATCAAAAAGAAGTCGAAAGTCTTGGAAAAATTCACCGAATTGAAGGCCTTGATTGAGAATGCATATGGAAAAAAGATCATTCTGAGATCTGATAATGTCAAGGAGTATATCAATAATGAGTTACTGCATATATGTTCCCAAAGTGGCATGCAATCCCCTACACTCCCCAGCAGAATGATGTAGCGGAGAGGAAGATTCAGTCTCTCAAGGAGATGACCACTTGTATGCTAGAATCAAAGAATTTGGCTGCAAATTTGTGGGCTGAAGCCATGCATGCTGTAGAATATATTTAGATCAGAGTTCCACACTCATCCATGAAAGGGAAGACCCATTTTGAATCATATTTCGGACACAATCCAGATGTGTCGAATCTGAGGGTGTTTGGGTCCACTACATGGGACCGAATTCCGCTTGATAAAAGGAGGGCTTTGCAACCGCAAAGCATCGAATGTCTGTTTATCAGATATCCTGATGAATCTAAATTTTTCAAGCTTTTGGATATCAAAACAAAATATATCATCATTAAAATGAGTTTCGTGTTCGATGAGCCTCTTCAAGAGGTAGAACTAGTGAAGGAGAAACCTGTTGAATTTCCTTCCTATTCTACTGGATATTTGGATTATGTAATTGGGGGTGATGACCCTGATTTGGATCCTTTGATTTATGATATTAGTGAGCAACAAAAATTAGATTTTGAATCATAACCTTAAGTACAAAATCATCTCCAAACTTGGGCCCGACAAACACTCTCCTCTGCAGGTGATAACATTGGAAATCCGGATGATCCAAGGAGAACCCAGTCTGATTTCCAAAGAGCAGGTATTGCGCTCTCTTGTCCTGATTATTTGTTGTATAAATATTGTTATTTAATGATAAATTTATACCCTAAGTCTTAATACGATGCTCTAAAGGATCCGAGATGGAAATCTGCCATGGGTGAAGAGATGAATTCTCTTTAGAAAAACACTACTTGGGAGCTAGTTTCTCTTCCTCCGGGGAGGAAATTGGTTCAATGCAAGTAGATGTTTCAGACTAAGGTTTTTGCTTATGGAAGCACCTAAAAATATAAGGCAAGTATGGTAGCATAAGGTTTCTCCCAGGTCCAAGATGTGGACTACCATGAGACTTTTGCACTGGTTGCAAAAATGGACTCCATCCGCCTAGTTTTGGCAATTTCTACATCTAAGCATTGGGAAGTGCATCATATGGATGTTAAGTCTGCCTTTCTGCGTGGAGATATTCATGAGGAGACATACATGAAGCAACTTGAGGGCTACATTTATCATCCATATTTGGTTTTCAAACTAAAGAAGTCACTATATGAGTTAAAACAGGCCCCAAGAGAGTGGTATTCCGAGATGGATGGCTTCCTTCTCTCAAAAAAATTCCAAAGGTGTAAATCAGACCCAAATGTGTAGATACAGAAGTATAATGGTCATTTGATTATTATTTTTTAATATGTTGATGACTTACTAATTACAGGTAGCACAGTTACTTCTATTTCAGTCATCAAAACTGCTCTCCACAATGCATTTGAAATGAGCGATTTGGGGCTCTTGAAGCAATTTCTGGGGCTTGAAATTGAGCAAAATTTTGATGGGATAATGGTCACTCAGTCCAAATAAATATCATACCTTTTAGTCAATTTTAACATGTCTAAATGTAAGGCTGATCCATTCCCTTTCCTTTCAGGGATCAGCCTTGATGAAGGAAAAAGCACACCTCCCATAGACTGCACTATTTATCGACAGCTGATAGGTAGTTTGATCTACTTGACTCATTCTCATCTTGATATATATTATGCCATGAATGCTATGTCAAGATACATGCAAAATCCTCATGATCTTCATTGGAAGGAAGCCAAGAGGATCCTTCAGTATATTCAGGGAAGCATGACCTACGGCATTCACTATGTTGTAGACTCCGAGCTAGAGCTAGCTAGTTACACAGATTCCGATTGGGCGGGTGATTCTATTGATTGGAAGTCTACTTTTGGATATGTATTCATGTTTGGTGGTGGACCCATTTTCTGTTCTAGAAAAAATCAGGCCGCCATAGCATTGTCTTCAGCAGAGGCTAAGTACCGAGGAGCAGTGAATGCTTGCATCCAAGCTGTTTGGTTGCAAGGCATTCTTTCAGAGTTTGATATTGGTAGTACTTTGTCCACTATCCTCTTTTTTGAAAATCAAAGTGCTATTAATATATCCACAGATCCAGTTACCAGGAAGATCACCAAGCATGTAGAGATACACATGCACTATATTAGGGAATCAGTGCATGACAGGACCATCATTTTGCAATACTTCCCTACTTATGAGAAGATTGCAAACATCTTCACCAAGAGATTTTCAAAAAATAAGTTCACTTACCTTCATTCACTGTTGGGGGTGATTTCATCAGGGTTATCATACTACTTTCAGTGTTCAGCTTGAGCGGGGGGTTTTCCCTCTTTTCCTCACTTAGATTTATTTTTGAGCATTTGTTGAGTTACATTATTGTATAGGGTGACCTATGGCCTTTGTTTCTGGGGCCCTATCATTTCATGCACTTTATCTTTCTACTTCTACTGAGTATAGCTTAAGGGGGGGTGTTGGAGACATTTACCCAACATGCACACTTAATTTGGTCAATTTGACCTTGTTAAACCACTATCCTAATTTCTATTGACTTAATCAGCATCAGATGAGCACACTATGACATCATCATGAGCACACCCGTGCCTACCTTCAGTCAAGGAGGCCAACTAAGCCTTCTCCTTCATTTGGGGAGGCTAACTGGGCTTCCTCCTTCAAATAAGGAGCACTCCGGGGGTGATCTGAGTGTCATAAATGCACCTAATTGCTAACTAATTTTTACAATCAGTTAAGCTAAGTGGTGAAGGTGCCTCCACTCATTATATTGATTATTTTTATTAATATTTATGAGCTAGAGTCTACTAAGGCACCTCCAACCACCTCTGATGACCAGTTTGACTTCACTTAACCTCATTGGGGTTCATTGGAGTTAATGATGCGCTACCACTTGTTGGTTGGCATGCAATGACATGTGTTTGAGCTACTTTCAGTTAGACTCAGTCATCCATTGCACTCTGAGTTCAGTTAGGACTCAGTTGAGTCAATCAGGACTTGATCAGTTGATTAACTAAGTGTGTTTACTGTGGCTTATAGTCAGTTAAGCTACACCCATTCATTCAATTCGAATGACCTCATTGGGAATTCAAATTTTTTTGGAATTCATGCATCTTGCATGATCATTGTATTGTATTATTCATTCTTTATTGATTATATAGAGCTGCTACTTCCATTGCAGCACCATTATGCCAATTTTACACTTAATTGTCTGAAATCTTTGTGAGATTGTGCTTTTAGTCCCTAGATCAGTATGACAGATTAATACATATCAAAAATATAAAATAAGTTTACCATACAAATATTTTGATCTGTTTTGATGTGTCTCTTATTATTATTTTATGTTGATTACATGCATATGATTTATTATTCTATATTGATGATTGGTTGAATACATCTTAATGATGTAATGATGATATACTTAGTAGTATGATGGAACGATGAACTCTGCTTGACCTTGATAAAACAAAAAAGGGGTCAAATTTCCTTCACATTGATTCACCCCCCTCTCAGTGTGACCATTGTGTCCAACAATATATTTCAGCACATGAAACCATTGAAAGAGGGGATTCAACCTTTTAGGCAAAAGCAAGTAAACATTAACACCAAGTTATCTCCCTTAATCCAAAAGGAACTATAGAAAATGTTAAATGCTAAGATCATAGTACCAATTAGACAATTTCCTTGGGTAGCTAATTTGGTGGTAGTTTGAACCAAAAAATGGGAAAATTCACCTATGTGTTGGCTTTATGAATTTAAGTCAACTCTCCCTAAAGATAATTTTTCCTTTCCTAACATGGGAAATATATTACAAAGGGTGATTGAGGATGGAATGATGTCTATGTTGGTTGGATCTTCAGGATACAATGAAATTTTGGTTAAGGAAGAAGACCAACTTAAGAAAACCTTCACTACCCTATGTCGAACCTTCAAATATATAAAAATACCCTTGGACTTTCATTGTCGTATCTACTTTTCCAAGGGCTATGGATTTTTCCTTTAGGTATTTAATTGAGAAAAATCATGAAATTTATCAAGATGATTTAATGGTATTTTTTAGAAATATGGGTGATCATATGGCCCACTTATGGAAGGTGTTTAAAAGGCATAGATAATATGGAATATCCTTGAATCCATAAAATTATATCTTTGGTTTGGATAAAAAAAAATATTGGGACATATTGTGTTAAAGGATAGTATATGCATTGGCCCATCTAGAGTTGATTTCTTAAATAAAATTCCCCTTGCTGAGAATCGAAAATCCCTTCAATCATTCTTTATTAAAATTAATGTTGTTAGTTTATCCCTAATTTTGTTGAGATATTCAAATCAATGCCAAACTTGTTGAAGAAAGATTGTTTGTTCACATGGGATGTTGATAGCAACAAATCTACTTTAAGAATATTAAACAAGGTATAGCATCAGCCCCTATTTTGTTTAGCCCAAATTGTAGCAAAGACTTCATCATCATTTCATTTTCCTGTAAGAATACAATTGTTGGTGTGATTTTGCAAAAGAACAAAGAAAAAAAGGAAATCTGTTAAATTTATGCTTTAAAACATTAGGAATGTTGAATTAAAGTACACCATAACTAAGAAGCGATCGTATTCCTTAGTCAAATCATTGTAACACTTTAGGACTTAGTTGTGTACTCAAATATTGTTTCCTATGTCCCTTACCCAGTTGTCGAGGATGTCTTAGCACAACAAGATTGACATAGGGAAATAGGGGTAAATGGGTATATCAAACATACAATAATATGACCTTTATATTAAGCCCACAAAGATCATAACATAGCAAGGTTTAACTAAGTTATTAGCAGAAGGAAATGGGAAAGCATTGGAATTAGCTAGAAATGGTCAAGTCCATGTGGTCCTTAAAGAGTTAGAGAATCATGAGTGGTATAAAGGAATTATCTTTTACTTGAATAATTTATCATGTCCTAACCAGTTATTTGACCCTCAATGAAGGAAACTAAGGCCTAAGTCTGCTAAGTTTTCCTTAATCCATGGGGCTCTTGGTTGGAAGAATCTTGATGAAATTATTGTTAGATGTGTAACTAAAGAGGAATCTAACTCACTAATGAAGTAGAATCCCCACTATTGAAAACAAACTTCTACTATAAAAAATTTCAAGGGTAGAGCAAGCAAATGTTGTTTCCCAGAAAACAATTGGCATTGCTTACAAGACCTAACTTAAATATGGACATCGTGGAATAAAGTCTAGACTAGTAGTATCCAACTCTTAAGATCTTATGGGTAGTTGTGCAAGTAGCGGAGTGGTCCTCACAAAATACAACACAAAATTCTAGTAATGTATATCGATGGATATTGAAAACTACAGACAACTTTACTAGGTGGGTGGAATCCATTCCAAAAAAGAATAAAACTGAAGAATTTGTTAGGAGTTTCCTTGAGGATAATATCATTACTCGACTTGGGGTCCCATCCAAATTCACCACTTATAATGCCAAAGCTTTTAGATCATTTTCTTTATCTATTTTTTTCTTTGACTATGGAATCGTGTTATGTCATTCATGAAACTACTACTCGTAGGAGAATGATTTGTTGAGTAAAGTAATAATGAGCTTATTAATATCCTGAAGAAAACCATAGGCAATAACAAGAAAAATTGGGATGGTAAAATCAAGTATGTTTTATGGGAAAAGAGAATCACCACCAAAAGAGCCACATGTAGGAGTCATTTTGAGCCAATGTATGGGATGAATGTAAAAATTCCTATCAACTTAAAAATCTCAGTCTAGCAATGTTTACAACCATTCACCACTAATCAAGAGGTAGTGCAAGAAAGTATTAATCAACGTGTATAGTTAAATTAGTCTAGGAGAAAGGCCTTTAGACAAATGATGAAGAATCAAGGCAGAATCAAAGGAACAATTGATCAAAGGGCCATGCCAAGATCATTTTTGGAAGGAGATATTGTCCTCCTTTTGGAAAAAAGAAGGACAAACCTGGCATGCACAAAAAGTTTGATAACTTATGGCTAAGTCCTTATCAATTTGAAAAGAAGGTTGGAATTAACTTTTTTTTACCATATTATCCTTAATACTGATTTTTCTCTTCAAATCCACCAATTCCATGAATGAGATCTATGGTTATGGTTTGCATATGGATACTCAACAAAAACACTTTCAACTTTTGCAATCCACTATGATATGTTCCATAGATAGATGGGGACATTCAATTTTCACTAGTGTTATAACATATCCTCTCTACTTTACCTACCTATGGTAAATGATTTCTTATGTGTATACATGACCATAGGGGGTCTATGGTCTTACTCTATAATAGCTCATACATCCTAGATTGTTGTTTCAATAGCTTAGAGAACATCATGGTGTGGTTATAATTGTTCATTAGAGTGTACGAGATTGTGGGTTAGGTGTGTCCTTGAGGATTTAAGTAAGTGTGACCCTATTTCATATCATTTACAATATTTTATCAAACCATTTTCATATAATGTCATTTCACTAGCCATTTCACCCATTTCTATCATGACTCCCTTTCGTAATTAACTTATTATATGTCATGTTATAAGGGAGTCTATACTATTCCTATTTATGGTGCCTAAGTCAAAGTTCAAAGTACAAATGGAGCTACATGATAAATTTGAACTATGCCCCCTTGAAAAATCCATAATCCTTATGTCCCAACTTATCAAAGCCAAATCCAAAAAATGAATTTTGTCTCTTAATAAAAAAGAAATACATAATAATAATAAGATTATTAAAAATATTACAAGGAAAAAGGTAACTCAAAAATGGCATTATTCCCTTCCAAGACATACATAAGGAAGAAAAATCATCAACCTCTAGTTGCAAACACAAATTGGAAATCGAACTAAACTGGAATGCAAATTGGTGCAGGCATCTATGTAGGCCAAAATAAAGAAGTCGTTATGGAACAACTTGGCGACAGGTGTGGGACGGTTGGACTAGTGGATGCCAAAGGCGTGGGATCACTGCCACTCAAACTCTAGCTCTACTGCATAAACAACTTCTTAACCCATCCTAACGATATAAACAACTTGTTAACGATACTATGGGTTGGACCAACGCCATGATGTTCAACCACGATGTGGTTACACACTTAATTAAAGGATTAAACTATTATTCATTATCCTTAACGATTATATGACGACGATTAAAACGATCTTGGGTGTACATTTGTCCTCTTTTTGTGAATCTTGATGATCAGCTACTTCAACTCCATTTCTAAAATATGATGATATACGCCTAACGGCGTAATTATGCCACATTGCGACAATGAGAAATATGTGAGTGAATAATTAACCATGATATTTAACCATTAATATCCACATATACGCCTAGAAACAACCGCATTATTTTTATTGATGTGTCTGAATACATCGATAGGCATAAATTTAAGCACATACTATAGGGGGAAACATTAATATAAAAATTATGTGCCTAAATTTATGCCTATCATCCTATTCAGACACATTAATAAAAATAATGTGGTTGTTGCTAGTAACGGGTGGAAACGTAGACATATCTACAAAGTATTAGTACAAATAATGTCATTTAAATAATTCTAATGAATATGATACTTATTCAAACAATAATGTGACTTAATAGAACAATGGTAATGAAGTGATATCTACAAAGTTTGTAGAACTAATATTATTTAAATACTAGGATTACCACAAAAACGAGATACCAGGATTACCACAAAAAGGAGATACCAGGATTACCACAAAAACGAGACTTATATTTTTCCATATAACTCACACCAGGGTCAATTCTGGCTTCAAAATCCCCTTACCGCATGAGTGCACCAGATTTGGTGGAACTCAAGCAGTAGTTGCAGGAGTTGATTGAGAAGGGATATATCTGATCGAGTGTGTCCCCTTGGGTAGCACCGATACTTTTCATAAAGAAGAAGGATGGTATGATACAGATGTGCATAGATTACCATCAACTTAACAAAATGACCATCGAGAACTGATACCCACTCCCTAGGACTGATGACTTCTTCGATCAAGTAGGAGGAGCCAAGATATTTTTGAAGATCGACCTGTGGTCCCAATACCATCAAGTATGGATGTACAATAAGGATATTCATAAGACCTCCTTTCGTACTAGATATGGCCACTACAAGTTTGTAGTAATGTCATTCGGGTTGACCAATGCACCCGCGAACGTTTGTGTATGATGAACAATATCTTTAGTAAATACCTGGATATATTTGTATTGGTCTTTATAGACAACATCCTAGTTTAATCTAAGAGTAAAGAGGAACACGATGAGCATCTATGCATAGTACTACAGGTGTTACGGGAACACCAGTTCTGTGACAAGTTTAGTAAATGTGATTTTTACAAACCACGGATATAGTACTCGAGTCACATCATCTTCGAGAAGGGAATAGCCGTGGACCCGAAAAAGATTAAATTCATAGAGGATTGGCCCTACAACCACTAGTGTCGCCGACATTAGGTCATTTCTGGGATTAGTCGGTTACTACCGAAATTTCATTGATAATTGTTTGAGGATAGCTTGTCCCATAACCGCTTTGCAAAAGAAGGAAAACAAGTTCTTATGGACGACCAAGTGAAAGGAAAGTTTTTAGAATTTTAAAATAGTAAAACAATATGATTTAATTACAAACCAAATACTATCTACAGAGTCAAGTCTTCATTTGAATAGACATTATTCACCAATGTTTGCACATTTAAAACTTCCAGGAACGAATCAATTACAGTTGCATCTCTCGGATGCCCAACACCATACGAAGGCCCAAACCAACTATCAAAGTCTGCAAACCAAAACTACATAGAGATAAACCCTCCCAAAACATAGTGCAACACTCTGTCACACACAAGCACAGAGGTAAAGGCCTACATTTTTTCACAAGGTTTACCTATTAAAGGGTTGCGTAGATAGTCCAAAGAGCCACCAAACAAGCCATGAATTCCAAGCCACCCCTATCACCTGCAAAATTAAAATGTAGAGCCATGAGAATTGTGGTGAAACATCAACTGAGCAAATGATTAAAATAGCACTGCAAAGTAGACGTAGGGGCAGCTGATACCCCACGCAACATAAACACCCAAGAGCCAAAAACACACAAACCACCAGGAGCAGAGCCAAATGAGTCACACAACAATCAATCCATCGTTTGAGGTGTGTTTCCCACTCTTCCCAAGGGGCCATAAGTGCGGCACCCTAGTTCCCACTATCAACGTGATTTTTACCCACCTCTCCATAGTTAAAACCACAATGTTTTGGAAATTGCACTAAACCCCCATCAAAACCCTCTTTGGTATCATTAAGCCATAGTTTCATGGCATATGAAATATGCCATGAAAGGTTTTCACATAGCCCATAGTCTTTCCAAAGACTTAGTATAAAGTTTGTCACAGTTTATGAATTAAGCCTTGAACCTTAGGCTTTACACTTTAATAATTTGCATGTTATAAAATAAATATCAAGAGGATAGAATTATCATAACCTCAAACCATAATAGTAATGCCAACCATAAAGACTCATGTCATACAACCCCAACTCTGCATAAACATGGAAATTAGGAACAGTTAAGGCAGGACTTTAGTCCTTTTATCTTCGGTATGCATAGGATAGTGTAGCATAGTTAGCATGTCGTAGGATGTTGCGTTCAGCTGTCCTAGATAGATTCTGTCAACGAAGTAACCTGCACAAAAAGGGGAAGTTTACATTAGTTCTCAAGGAACTAAGTTAACCCTGTAAAATCATGAGGAACCTTTTACCTCTCTGAGTGGTCCCTTAAGGGATACAAATCCCGCCACTCCACCCCTTGACAGTTATAGGCAATTCATAACTTTTCATAAATAAAACCATAAACGAAGTACAAAACAGATAACCATGAAGTAAGACATAACTGAACCAGCATACGCAAATGTATGTTAAATAGTAAACATTAGCAGAGTAATCTTTTAACCAGTTCAAGTAATGTAAACATAGTGCATAATTACATTATCATTACATAGGAAAATACATAGAAAGGTAAAGGCAACTTACGACACTTTGACCTAGTAAACAATGACAGACATATTCTGCAAAAGATGAACTAATGTCCATGATAGGTAGTATTTAACCAGCCTACAATTTTTATTTTTGTTTTCGAATTTTGGGGACATTACAGCCACATTGGATGTGGTTTAATTTCATTGGTTGTGCTATAATTGAGAATAGTGGATGAGGTTCTAGAGTGATTGACTAGTTTTAAGTAATTCCATTAAAGATAATGTTGCATCTCAACCTCATTGAATTGAGGTTGTTGCATGCATATGATATTTTATAATTATTGATTATATTGAAGTACAATGTTCAAAGAGAATGATTTCCAACTACTACATTGTTTGATAGTTATGTTGTTCAATGAAAATTTTTAAATTTTATTTCTATTTATAACGAATAACATTATTGTAATAGTAAAAAAATCATTTAATTTTATTGTATTTGTTATTAATTATGATTGAATTTGTTAAATATGATATTAAAAATATTTTAAGGATTATTTTTAATAAGGAATAAACTTTCTACCTGACCATTTGCATTGATCGGACGACCAGCAACGCGTGATGTGAAATGGTCGAGTAGAAAGGTTACTCCTTTTTAATAATAGCAATTATGGTTAATGTAAGAGTATAAAAATAAGATAGCTCAATCATTATAAAATCCTAGGCCTTTCTACCGAAGTCAAATTCATTTGAGGAGTTGTTGTGATCACTTGAAGATCTTTAGGGAAAAAAAAATTGTTCTACTCTAGTGTTTGTTTTATGTTTGACATATATACGTTTTGTAAATTAAGAGGGATCCAACTCATCAACAAATATTATAAAGCTGCTATCATAACCATGATAAAAGAATGACAAGATGTGCCACCACACTAGAATGACAAGATCAAGGCATAAATTTTAGAGTAGCCATAGCTAGTTTAAGTAAAGATTGGGCGTCATCATAGCTGCCAGACATTTTATTTGCCATATATTGACAAAGTAATATAGTGTATTTTTGGAGAAAATACTTCACAAAGAAAACATCCGGGTTATTGCATAGTTGGAAAATATGTCATGGAAACCAATATTTAATGAAGAAGATCATTGGCACTCACGTTTGTCCACTCTCTAGATTCGACAGAAATATTAGATTTACCAAGAATTTAAAAAAAACTAAGTTCGTCATTTGCTAATGAAATCTTGGAACAAAGATCTGAAGAGAACCTATCAATTTATTAGTTTAGGTGATGTGTAACGACGAAATAAAAGAAATTCACTGGATTTTTGCTTTCTTCTACATTTGATTTTCAATAGAAATCGACTAGGAAATCAGTTTATTTTTAGTTACTATTTTTGTCAACATGTCTACATGATTTTGGCTATTATGTGGGTGAAAAGGCGAAGTTGCGATACAATTTTTTTGAGAATAGGGTGTTTTTGGGTATAATTTCCAATTTCTCGGCCAAGAAAAAAAGTCAACATATTTTCTTGACCGAGAATTGTAATAGTTTTTGGGCGAGAATTTAACTATGGTTAAAAAATTTTTGGTTGGGAATTCAGTTATGTTTAAACATTTTTTCGGCCAAGAAAAATTAAGTTTCTCGTGAGAGAGTATGGTCAAATTATTCGTATGAAACTCTCAAACATATCTCTCGACTGAGAGTTTAGATTCCTTTTAGACTCTTGCTCGAGAGTGTATTTGTTATATAAACCACAAACCAGCCCCACCAGTCCTTGTTTTTCTTTGTTGAAACCCTTGGGGGGCATACACCCAACATGCTTCTGAAAGACTGTAGAACTGCCCATAGGTTATTTGAGCCAGAGTGGGATTACCATGGTTTTCTCAATACCTGGGACCAGTGCTTATTAAGGCAACATATAGCTACACATCTTTAATTAATCTATTGTTGGCTCTCAAAGTGACTCTCGAGCGGGCACTGATACATAGAATTATTATTAAGAACAGGAACTGACACTCAAACGGGATCTCAAAGTGCCTCTCAAGCACGAACTGAACAGGCATCTAGACCAAAGGGAGTGTATTGTGAAGAGGAGTATACCAGCAAAAATGATAAGGAGGTGGGGAAACATATTATGTTAGAAGACCCTTTGGCAATGAGGTGATTTTCCTTCAGGATTCCCTCGTCAGCGATGAGGATTTTGGAACCTTCTCCCTTTAGTCGACGACTTTACCCCTAATACTTGAACCCTTCTGAAACCATATGTAAATTCAATATTGGAATGGATTCAATACGGTATCAATCCGACGCTCTTGAAACCCCGTCACCAGATTTCATGCCCCACGAACTCCTAGGAAATGATCGCACGTCTCTTTTCCATATAGAACCTGCAATTGATAAGAGTGGAAGGCTACATCAAGAATCAAAGAGTTCTCAATTTTTACATCAATTTTGGAATCAACCACAACTAAATTTACTGTAAGTTAGCTACAGAGTCGAATTTCTTTGAAAGTTATATATCCTGTATATTTTAACACGTCTGTATTCAACATGTTTATTCTTTTTTAATTGAATTATTTTCTTATTTCTTCATTTCCCTCTTAATATCATTCTTATTTTCTTCATAGGTCTCATAATATCTAAAGAAACTCCTTTTGTCCTAGACTTCTAGCTCTATGTCATATTTGTTCTAGTTTTTTCCTTTAGGTAGACATGTAACTATGCTCAAATCATCCTCAATTAGAGTGATAACCACCCCCTTTACTGGTGTCATGCATTCTTCTTCAATGACCTTCCTCATATTCATGGAAAAATAAAGGGTTATGTCATCACTATATCCATTCAATTTGATGAAAAAATCTAGCCAACCCATCTTTTGAAATTCCTTCAACACATCGACATTTTAGTATAATTTTGAGTGGTATGTGGGTTATCTTTAATAAATCCCCCCATTATCAATATTCGTACACGTAAGGTCATTTCCTGCAAGCAGGAAGGCACTACTCTAAAGAGCTTGGGCATAGTAGTCACGGTATCATAACATAATAAGACCCTGTTGAATGAACGAAACGTAAAGGAGTGGGTTCTATCCTACCTATCTATCCACCTTACCTACCACAAAGGAATAAAGAGTGGCAGGTGAAAGAGAGAGTGTGGACCACTCTCAAAAGGGAAATTTGCAGGCTAAAGGTTTAAGATGGGTACAAAATAGTTACTAGGACCCTTATCCCAAATGAAAAGCCAGCAGTAATAGGAGTAGCCTACCTACTAAAATAGTATATCTAGTTATTCTAGGCAGAAGTGACCATGAATGAAAAAAAGAGGGAAAAATGGAAAAAGGATCAAACTATCTTCTCTTATATCTGAAAAATTAAATTCTCATCTTTCCACAAAAGGATTTCCTTTCTTATACTTACAATACTAGAGTATGGTCATTTTATATTACTAACACTCTATTTTTATGGGGAATGTAGGCTTACACTCTAAACCCTAGCTCTCTAAGGTATTATGAAACCCTAGAACATGAAAACTTAGAATAGAGTATTCAAAAAAATAATGTACAGATTACTTAATTAAGGCCGCAACGGCATTACAAGCACAAGTTCTCCACATTGCCCATGGAATACATCCATATGTATGAAGGTAATCTTAGCTTGGATGTTGTCATTGATTTGTGCAATGATTTCGAATTCTTGTCTCTCGGAAACTTCTTGGTTGCCCCTACAATCACTTTGTATAGAAATAGAACCAGACTTTATCTCCAACACAAAATTTGTGGTCAGTCCTATGCTAGTCATCACAAATATTTTACTTCTCTTAACTCCTCACACTACTCCTTCACCTTCAAATGAATCTCCCTGATCCTATCTATGACCTTATTTGCTTTATTTTCCTCTTGCATTTCCTACCCATTCTCCTTCTGCATGCCATAAGCAACATCAAAGGATGATGGTGGTAAATGCCCAAAACAAGCTTCAAGCTTAGATTTTGGGTGGAAAAAGGTACTTCTATGTTATAGGAATGTACTAAGGCCAAGGAGGATAGGGAAAATCTAGGGTTGTTGTAGCTTGTTTAGGGTTTTCTAAACGATGGACAAAGGAGATTAGGGCTGCTAGGTAAAGGGTGCCTTAGAATAGGGTTACTAAAAGCACATATTTTTCTATGAAGATCAAATCAAGGGTTACCATAGGTTCTACACTATCATTTATGTCCCAATGATTTTACAACCAGAATACTAGGGTTCCAGCATTTAATTTATTTTCTTGAAGGAATCATAAAGCAGTGGTCTCCACTTCAGTCCACTAGTACAGGTAAACAACAGTGTTGAGGTATGCATTTTTAACTCTTGACTTAATTAAATACAACAAGAAAACTATGGACAAGTATACTCTTGTATCTAAACCATTTCAATTCTATCTAAATCTTCCTCATTCTGGTTATCCCTGATTGCCAAAGACATGTTATGATCAAGCCTTTGTTTTTCTGCTTTGTTAAAAATTTTCCTTTATTCATCATTGTCCCATTATACTATTGTTTCCTACTTCACATTTCGAATCATTGAAAGGATTTGAGATATATTTCTTTAATAGGATGCCAAGCTTTTAATAATCTAGCAGAAATATTGTTATGTTAATCTCATTTCCTACACCCTATCGTTGGTAAACATATTTCTAAATTCTTATACAATAGATGTAGAAATGTCTGTAGATGGATTCTCTGCATATTATTTGGGTAAATACTTGCATTTGTTGATAAACTATTTACAAATTGGGTCTTTATATTTGATCCATTAAAGGAGAGATTGTCTAGGGATTATAGAAGTTTTCAACCCAAAAGTAAGACAAAAAGATCATACTAGTACCAAATCAGTTCCAGATCAGTACCAGATTAGCATAATTATATGCCAGACATATCTTCTAAAGGGAATGTTTCTTGAATTTAAAGAGCATTTGTGGATAGCAGTTTTCGGCATATTTACTTGGATAGCCGTTTTCTGCAATTTGCTTAGTTGCATTTGTTATCCAAAATGGTGGCTAGTCATTATGAACCAGGTTCAATTCAGGATCTAGAGGCAACACCATAGTACAATGCTTGTCGAGAGATGCTCTGCAGTCAAAGATGGCATAAGTTCTTTGGAAACTTTTGTGGGAATAATAATAGTATATCACTTTCATTTTCTCAAGGGTTTGATCATAGGGTCACCCAAATCAAGGACATTGTGATGGAGGTTGCGGAGAAGACCGTTGTTGAGGCTAAGGGATTGCCTCAAAGTGGAAAAAAATGGTTTAAGAAGCAGAAATTGCCAATGATAGAACGGAATTGGTTTTTGAAGAAAAAGTATCATGATGCATATTGGTCTAAAGGAGTTTCAAGGGCTTGGATTAAGGATTAATGGAAGAAACCATTGAGTGTTCTCCAAAGGTACATGACTTGTGAAGGGTGGTACAAGTTGACTTTCACCTATCATATTTGTAGCTTACAACAATTTGCACAAGGTAAGGAAATGAATTTTACTTATTTTCTTTGGAAAATTTTAAAGAAAATGTGTAAAATAGTGAGAAATCCCGTTGTAAACCCTAAACATCATTTGTTTCATCATGGGTTAATTAAATTGTTGGTTATGGTTGAATTAAATGTCTGTAAAGACACCTGGGATAATTTCATAGCTAGGAATTTTCCAGTCCTCCATCTAGAAAAAAGGTAGGGGATCCTACTGTCTCCACAAAAGTTGAAAGGTCTCTCTCTCAGACTGGTAAAAAGAGGAGGGTCAAAACTAAAGGATAAGTGTCATATTTAGAGCCTGAATCCAAGAGAATGACTAGGAGTATGACATCTAAAAATCCTAGTCCTAATAATCCATATCCTGAATTTCAAATGAAACTCTCTATAGATACAGATGATGAGATAGAAGGAGATTCCTCAACTACTGCAGAAGCTCTATTAAATTTGGAGGATATACCTCCAAGGTGTTCCCAACCTAATTTACCTCCACAGAATTCTACAAGACTGGATATACCCAAGATGATTTCTCTTCATAATTTTTTAAAAATACAAGCAGAGAATATACAATTGAAAGAGGATTTGTGTGCATACAAGGTGTTGGATCGACTCCTTAAAACTAACAACACTACATTGAAGGGTCTCCTTGCTCAATCTCAAACAAAGAAATCAGACATGTGTGCACAGGTGCATAAGTTTCATTCTCAATCCAATCTAGTAAGTTATGAAAACAGAAATCTTCACTCCAAACTCAATAGAATGTATCATGAGGCTCGTTTACTTCTCATTGAAAATAGATCTCTCAGGGAGAATCTTCAAAAAACATGTCAGCAAACAAAGAATAATCCAGTTGACTTACAAAGTTGAATTTTTCTTCTTTTTGTCTAGAGGAACTATTTCTTACATGAGTGCATGCAATACTTTGGGTTTGGGGGAATGTTAGGCCTCATATTTTGATTATATTTTGAGCCTTTGTTATCCTTTTGACATTCCTAAGATCATCATGTATGAATAAATTTGATCCAAACCTTGTCCTAATTGAGATTTTAAGGCCTAAAACTTGTCTTTAAGTATTCTCTTATTTTTAAATGGTTTTGAAGAGTTTTTAATGCAAAAATCTCATTTATAATTAAAAATACGGATTCTTGTACCAACGTTGTTTTTCGAGTACCAATGCAACAAGAAATGGGATAATCCTAGATTGATGGATTTGTGGAAATATTCAAAGATATGGGTGCTAAGAAGAGTGGCTAGCGCATGCCCTATTTTTACCAAAGAACAGCTACATTAATTTATTGCCTTACCTCATGACACGTCATGTCATGAGATTAAGGCAGTCAAAGAAATATGTTATCTTCTCCAATAAAAGTGCAGATTGTTGAAATTACATCAAGAAAATATTTTATATTTCGATCCTTCTTTGAAATCAACGTAGATTATGTAGTAAATTGTATCTTTATCTCAAAACTTGTTGGTTATAAACAGAATCTTGAATTATAAGAGTATAAAAAGGCACAAATTCTAATAAGAAGGGGGTGGGTGAATAGATGATTAATAGTGTAGAGAACAAAGAATGATCCATCTAGAAGAATGTCACATAGACTGTTTCCTGATGGAATAAAATAGAAATGCATTGGTTCTTTTGGTTTTTATATATATGGTTGGTCACAATGATAATTTCTTGGCATGGGTTGAATAGTTAAAATTAAAATTATCAATGCAACTTGGATGGGAAGGCCCCCCTGCCTAGGATTGTAGTGGATCGTAAGATATGGTAGAAGAGTACAATAGATTTATTTCCGAAGTTTTGATTGATTTCTAGTAATTTGATTTCATTTATGCTTATGGTTCTTAAGTTTTCATTTGATTACAACAGTTAAAGAGTGGTGAATTCATGGTTGGCAGCTTGATTGGTTTTAATTTCCTGGATCCAGTTTTCATTTCAGAGCAGAGTGAGTTATGTGTTTTTTTCGATTCATTTGGATGAAGTGATGAAGCTTTGAGATTATGAAGAGTGTTTATTGGTCTGTCACCATTTCCATTTGAATAGCTACTTGAAAGTCAAGATTGGCTTTGAGAAAGAATTAGTTTAATAACAAGCCTAGCAGGTTATGTTATCTTGTGGAATCCATAACAATGGGTTCTAGATTGAGTTGAAAACTTGTTATTTCCTCTTACACATGCTTATGATAGCCCAAATATATATATAATAAAATAATGGCTAAGAAGGGAAACTGGTGGATTAATTTCTACAAGTTTGAATTAGTGGATGGAATACTAGATTAAAGTAATGGTAGTCAAAGCTTGTTTCAGTTAAATTATCTCACATGGAATGTTGAGAACTTCATTATAATTAGAAGAACATGAGCATTTCCTTAACTAGATAGTGTGAAGATCTAAGACTTTTTTCAGCAATATAGTATTTCTTCATTCATGTACATGTTGTATCAGTGCCTCTAAGATTACCTTCTCGGGTTGACAATTAAGTGTTCAAATATATGGTATATATATTTGATCCAACACACCCTAAGGGATAGTCAGTCACACACAACTATTTTATTTCTATAAAAATTGGTGGCATTCCCTAAAGTCGTCATTTCTTGCATGTTTTTTTTATTTTCATTCCCACATTAACCTTGATGTAGCAACACTGCTGATACATAAATTTATTGTTGATCTCAATCATTGTATTATGATTTCATAGAGTTATTCTAATCCTTTTTATTCTTAATAAGGACACATGGATCATCTAGGGACATCTATACATGTTCATATTGGTACCGAAATTCATAGGCGCCATTCATATGGGTGTATTGGATGCACCACAGGTCCACTATTAGGTGCATTCGACTGTTGACTTCAACATGTTTAAGTCTGGGTTACATATTTCAAATGTTTAATGTCAATACATATATGAAGTTATTTATGTTAAATTTGAGATTTTTTTTAATTTGTGGATAAAATTCTTTTACAGACTTTTCTAAGATCTTATCGTGCATAGGTATGGGTTTTGACCATGGAATACGCACTTATGACAATTCTATTGGATACATGACACCCATAGGTACAATCTAATGATATTTATCCTTTTTTAGTACAAGTTAAATACAGTTAACTTTTTTTTAAATGTTACATGCATATGACTTGATTATTCTTGTGCACATACATTCAGTGCCTTACTATGTTGATACGCCTACCACAAGCATGTTAACACAAGATATACATAGTAAAGGTGAAATCTAAGTTCATAAATCTTGTTTGACATGTGTGTTTAATTTGTGAAAAATTATGATATTTCTCTTACTTATAAGTGTCTGTCAATTTAATGTTTTTTACAGGGGCTAGTGGTCAGGCACGAAAACCACGCACAAGTTATTTTTAATGTTATTTATATTCTTATAGTACAAGTTAAACGTCTTGGATTTCTTTAAAACGTTACATGCATATGACTTGATTATTTTTTTGCACATGCATTCAGTGCCTTACTCTACTGATACACCTACCGCAAGCAGCCCAGCGCAATATATACATGCTAAAGGTGAAGTCTAAGTTCATAAATCTTGTTTGACATGTGTGTTTAATTTGTAAGAAATTATGATATTTCTCTTACTCATAAGTGTTTGTCAATTTATTGTTTTTTACAGGGGCTAGTAGACGGGCACAAAGAAAACGCAAAGGTAATTTTTAATTTTATTTCTCTTTTATAGTACAAGTTAAATGTCTTTGATTTATTTAAAACGTTACATGCATATGACTTGATTGTTTTTGTGCGCTAGCATTCAATGCCTTACTCTGTTGATATGCCTACCACAAGCATGCCAACGGAAGATATACATGGTAAAGGTGAAATCTATGTTCATAAATCTTGTTTGACATGTTTGTTTAATTTGTGAGAAATTATAATATTTCTCTTACTTATAACTGTTTGTCAATTCATTGTTTTTTACAGGGGCTAGTGGACGGGCACAAAGGACACACATAGGTAATTTTTAATGTTATTTATATTTTTATAGTACAAGTTAAATGTATTTGATTTGTTTATAGCATTACATGCATATGACTTGATTGCTTTTGTGCACATGCATTCAGTGTCTTATACTACAGATACTACTAGCTTGAACAACCCATCACCAGAAGAAGAATGTTTACGTAAATTACGACCATAATTCTTATTGGACATGAGTGTTTTATTTGCAAAAAATTATGCTATTTTTTTTAAACTTACATGTGTTTTCCGATTTATATTTTTTTACAAGGACTTCTATAAATTATGAAGATATTGATGGGATAGAAGAGTTAGTTTCTAGTACGCACAGTGTACATGCTGAGGCAGAGGATCCACCAGGTATTTTTAATGAACACATTTTATTTAATTATGTATAATTTGATCGAAAAGTTATATATACATTCTAATACTTTCACATGTTTTACTTCTTACAGGGTTTGCTACTTGTGCTCCTAATCCATCTCATAATACAAGGAGAGATCGTCGAGCTCATGGGTATGCTTACAATGAAACATATCTCCCTCTCTACACTCATCCTAAATATGTTCCCGATGATATTCCTTGGGAAGACAAGATCTCAATGCTTACTGTGGAAGAGATGAGGGAGCATTCTGTGATATTATCGGTTGTTAACGGAGTCTCTAGATTGTATTGCACATTCTGAACTGTTTGATTGAGAGTTATGTTGGGGTTAGACCATCAACCCATATTTTTTATGACATGATGCGTAGGATGTGAATGGCTATGATGGGTCACCACAATTTAGAAGAAATAAAAAACATTGTCACAAAAGAAATGGACTTTTCATTATTTGACTTGTGGCATGAAGACAAAAGACGTCTAAAGATTGCAAGATTCAATGATCCAAATATTGCACCACATATTTATTTAAGGTTCCTCTATCCATATGGGAAGTCCCCAAATAACGATGAGGTCCCTCAATATTTTGTCAAGATACTAATTGCAGAGTTTCGGTTGCGCATGGACCCTGACTATACAGATATAGGATTACCTTTCTACGATGCTGGAAAAGGTCGTACATATGAATGTCCTAATTCAATGCGAGATGTTGAATATAGTGGATCGGAGCCTCACTCAGTAGTTCCACAACCTAGAGTCATTTCTTTTCTAGAGGAGTTTCAAATGGCATATGAAGTGGAAAGTAGGGTGAGGGAACAAATAAAAGAGCATGTTATGGATGCATTGGTAGGGGTAGAAATCGGCTTAAATAATATGGCATCTTCAACCAATATGGATGACAACTCATTTGATGACTATTCAGATGATTCCTCGGATATTTATGAGTCGATCAAAGCTCAAGCAATATGCATCATATTGTAGAGACATGTATAAGCATGTCAAGCCTCAAGAAAATCGACGAACATATTTGATACGTAAGTATGGTTTAATAATTGAACTCACACAAGACACATTTATAGTATGAGCTAGAATGTACGCATGTTTCAAATTAAATGTTTTTTGTATATATATATGTGTTTTTATTATCCAAATCTCATGTTTATAAATTTCTTGAAATTATGTAGTATGCCCAAATGCTAAATGATGATAACTATGTTGATGGCTCTTTTGTTGACGAGGAAGAAACGCGGGTATCAATATTTCTTTCTAATAACAATTTTATTAGTTTTGGTATATTTTGTCCCCAAACGTATATATATATATATATATATAGTCCATTGGGTGTGGCTCGGGTGGTTGGGAGATTTGGTTGTTGTGCTCCCCACCCAAGTTCAAATCTCGTCAGGAACATTTTCTCCTTGGGAGCCTTTGTATGTATTGAAATATTAGGCTGGTGAGTCGTTTATCGTGATTAATGTTTCCCAAGTTCATGTATACTTTCCTAGCGAGTATAAGATATTTTCCCGAGTGGGTGTAGCCATGGTGTAATAATTGGGCTTCCATGGTGAACCACTTTTAAGATATATATATATAACTTTCATTTTGACTTTTCATCCCACGGAAAACCAAGAGCTAATGGAAGTCGTTAATGAAGGAAATGGTGAGAGATAGGGGAAAGGCAGTAGAAACTGAGAAAAGATTTGAGGGCATGATCTATACGTCATATTGTGTTCCCGATTAAAGTTATAAATAGTAAATTCTACGTTAATATTATGATATAGTGGTTCTGAAAATTAAATGTTCCTTTCTGCATCCAAAGACTAAAGTTTATGTATATAGGTAAGTTGCTCTCTAGGTTTTGCAATGGTTTATCTTGATCCATGACTGGTGAGAACCTACATTGTTTTGTCTTAGAATAAATAGAAACATATGAGACCAATGTTGTCAATGGTAGCTTGGGAGCATGATGATTTTGTCTTGGATGGAGGAAGTGCTTTGCATTGAATGATGGTTTAGGATTAAAGGTTCAAGGAGAGGCAATCTATGATGCCTTTTGAGAGAGCTTTAAAAATATTGTTGTTTCTATATTGTCTTTTTATACTATTTATCTGTACTAAAAATTTATTTTTCTCTTTTTAATGATTGTATGTCAAATCAATTTTCATTTTTGTACCCTCTATGTCTTTTACTGTTATTTGTTCATCAAGGCCATTGAAAAGTGACAAAAAGTGAGACTTACAACCTGGGTGATGGTTAATATGCCCTATTAGGTATAAGGTTTTGTCTCTGTAGTGTCCTTGGGAAGTTGTTGATGGGGATTACAAGTTGTCTTCTGCTACTATTCAGGTGTTACATACCAAGGGGCTATAATTTATAAACCATACTAGGAGGTTGGACCAGGAACCTGTTAGCATTTGTTACTAGCAATCTACAGATTATTTGGGGATAGTGAATGAATATGCAGTTGAATTTGATATGTATATAAAATACCTTAATCATAGTGGTATCAGGATCAACTCCTATGATGAAGAAATAATGTGGTCCTGGAATGTAGATACAGGTCAAGTGGATGCAAATCAGGCTTATGATGCAATAAATTTCTATCATTTAGAACCTAGCTACAAATCACTACAAATGGTGGTTCCATAAGCTTTGGAAATGGATTTCCCCTTTAAAATTAATTTTTTTGTTGTATAGCATTGGAGAATAGAATCTTGACTAGAGACAATTTTATTAAAAGAGGAGGTTATGGCCCTATTTGTTGTCCTATGTGTTAAAATGACTATAAGGTTGTAAATCACTTATTAGTGCATTTTACTTCTACTCAACAGGTCTAGACATAAGTCATGGGGAGACTCAATATTTTTAGAGGCTAAGATCAAGGTGTTAAAGTTAGTGCAACTGGAAGTCCCATTCTCAAGGAGGATGGTACCCTAGTCAGTTAACTAGGGAATAGTAAGACCCTAGAAGGTACCCTAGGTCCCCCAGTAGTCTCCTGGATTTTTTGTCTTGGGCCCAACCAGGTTGATGGCGTGAAAAATCCCAAAGCATGTGGTTATGGCCCCTATGTGCCTCTAGGGTATTATGGTCTGGAAACAGGGACATAATTTCCAAGTAGATCCTGCGGGTAGAGGAAGATACATATTCTAGTATGGGATCTCAGACACGATGTTCAAGTAGATCTTGTAGGTAGAGGCAAAGGTGTATTCTGGTATGGGACTATAGACATGATTTCCAAGTAGGTCCTGCAGGTAGTTGATCAAATTTCAGTCTAGGACTAAATCTCAGCTTAGTGTTGAGATCCATTCTCTGGGAGAATGTAGGCACCTAGTCAGTTACCGAGAATTTGATTCAGTTTGTGACAGAAGCTCAACTTAGTGTTGAGATACATTCTTCAGGAGAATGGAGGCACCTAGTTAGTTACCAGGAATTTGATTCAATCTAGGACTGAAACTCAACTTAGCACTGAGATCCATTCTCTGGGAGAATGGAGGCACATGTTCATTTACCAAGAATTTGTTTTAGTATGTGGTTGAAACTCAACCTAGGGATGATAACCATTCTTTGAGAATGGAATATGATGATATTTGTTGTCCTCTCTCCTGATCGATACTACTAGGTTGCTTCTTAAGGGACTGGCCACCCCTTGATGATGTCACTAGCACCTAACCCTTATGAGTTGTATTGAGGACCAAAGGATCATACCATCTGTTTTGGATCTTCCCCTTTTACAGTGATGACAAAAATATATAAAACAATGTACCTTGAGAGAAAGAAAATAATTATTGATCTTGTTGGTCCTATAAAGGAGTTGTTTTGTCCACCTTTTATGGTTCACCATATCTTGTGGGTATGTGTTTTTTTATTGTGAACCCCTTGGTTGATGCATGTTCCTTTATTGTACTTGGTCCTAGCACTCTTATTGTGTGCTCAACTTTAACTCTTGCCTTATGGGTTTTATCCTAAGTCATATTTTCTACTTTATGGTTTTATTAATAAAACCTTTGGACCATTTTTTATCTTATTGTTTTATCTTGGACCATGTTATTTTATGTTTTGACCTATGATACCCTATATTAAGGTTATAAAGTCGATCCATGTGAATCATCCTCACATACTTATGAGAAACATGATCGTATAACATGGTTGTGGTATTTCTCTAGCATGACTAGGTTATCTTACCCTTACCACTGCTCCACGCGACTTGCACCATCATGACTGGGATTTCTCCCTCTGTGTGACCACGCCTACTGCTCCATGTGATTTTCCTACTAATCCATGAGAACTCTCCTCCCAGCATATGCATATCCTCACTTGACCTCTTCCACGTGATTGTGTGAGCTCCAGCGTGAGTCCAACGTGTTCTCTTTGCGTGACTCCCTAACTAGACCACGTGGCCTTCTCTCCTGCATGATTACAGACTCTCTTTGTGACCTGAAGTCGTAACCTCTCTATGGACTATGGGTTGTTCTCCCAGCGTGATCTTGAGTGGGAATTGTGGGTTCTTCCACAACGTGAAAGTGAGCCTATTTTCATGTGCATATTGTGATTGTTTTCCCATCGATACTGTGAGGTTCTACCTAGAGTGATTATTTTCCTGTGGGGACTATGGGGTATTCCACAACATGACCGTGAGATGTGTGGATTGTGGTTTGTTCACACCGTGAGCCTATTTTCATGTGAAAACAGTGACTGTTTTCCCATCAGGACTGTGGGGTCTTCCAAAGCATGACCGTGAGTTGTGTGAACTATGGTTTGTTCACCCCGTGAGCCTGTTTCTTGGTGGACTGTGGGTTCTTCCATAGCATGAACGTGAGCTTGTTTCTTGGTGTACTATGGGTTCTTCCACAACGTGACCGTGAGCTTGTTTCTTGGTGGACTATGGGTTCTTCCGCATTGTGACCATGAGCTTGTTTCTTGGTGGACTATGGGTTCTTCCACATTGTGACCATGAGCCTATCTCTTGGTGGACTATGGGTTCTTCCCCAGTAAAACCATGATCCTATGCAAAGTATGAATGTGTGTGTTTGCAATATGTGTCCTCATCCAT
This sequence comes from Pseudotsuga menziesii, assembly GCA_001517045.1. NCBI lineage: Eukaryota > Viridiplantae > Streptophyta > Pinopsida > Pinales > Pinaceae > Pseudotsuga > Pseudotsuga menziesii. Next base: position 85,239 of record LPNX010995548.1, on the reverse strand, counting down.
TGTGACCATGACTATACTGGGTATGGATGTGCTTGTTGACTAAGAATTTTGGTTCAGTATGCTTTTGGCTTAACCCTCTTAGGCTCTCTCTCAAGATACGTAAATTGTTTTCCTAGTTGAATTGTCCCTTTGGTGACAAGATCAAATATGAAATATTTGAGTATAAGGATGATTCAAAAATTGGTTATGATTATTTACTGTTGATATCAATTGTACATTATTTTATCATGTTGTTATTATACATGGCGTTTGATGATTCTTGAGGACTAATTTTGAAGCAGTGACTAATGGAGCATTAAGTTGAAAGAGATCAAAATTATGTTTGTTTTTTATTACAATTCAAATTTTATTAAGCAATGTTATTATGAATCTGAGTTTATATGTTCATTTATTAAAGTTTATTACTTAGGTTAAAAACTCTTCTAACCCTAAAAATTCAACATAAGGCGCATTTGATGATTTTATCCATTACTGGTTCAATTCCGAATCAAAATGTTCATTTCTCCCTTTGTTCTTTACCTGGGGTGTATTGAGACATTGTAATATGATTCTATTTGAAAATGTTCCTTTCAACATAGGCAGAGGTATTTTTGTTATTTATGCGATGTTTATTGATTATCATAGGAAATTTAGAGTTAAAGCACCAAGGAACATTTTAGTGACCATTTTTCATGATACTGTTCTGATTGGGTATTTTGATGGGGCCTCCCAACATGGGCAGTGTGGGGATGGAGTGCCCATATATGATGCAGGAGAATTTTCTCTCAAACTAAAATTCTAAATCTTGGTCAAGTCCTAAGACCATGGCACTAGGCCAATGTGGGATTGAATGTAAAATTCTTTGTAAAATATGTGATTTTATCATAGTTAGTAAGTTTATTGTTAAAAGGTTTTTATTTGATGACAAGTGTCCATGTTAATGTAATATGAGTCATGAAACAAATCCTTGAATCATTGCACTGACTCGAGAGGGTATTTGAGAATAGGCTGCATGTATATAGCCATTAGTTTGATGAGTCATAGATAGGATAGACTTGAAATTCTAAATTTAGAAAGTTGTTACACCAATTTAGGAACTGATAGGAAGAATTATAGGAATCAGTTTTATGAGCTTTAGGCTCAGTTTTGTAAACATGGTAAGCTACATGCATTTGGATAGGGAGGAACATGGCCAAGTAGAGAAGATCGGGCCATAGGAAGAGTAGATTAGGGTTTCATGTGATGTATGTACAATTTTTTGAACTGAGAGCCATTCTTTGGGAGAATGGAGGCACGTGATCAGTTACCAAGAATTTGTTTCAGTCTGGTACTGAAACTCAACCTAGGGACGAGAGCCATTCTTTGAGCATGGAAGATGATGATGTGTGATGTCCTCTCCCCTAATCCTTATTATTAGGTTTCTTCTCAAGGAACTGGCCACCCTTGATGATGTCACTAGTACCTAACCCTTAGGATCGGTATTGAGGACCAAAGGATCGTACCATCTGGTTTGGATATTCCCCTTATACAATGATGATATATAAAACAATGTACGTTGAGAGAGAGAAAAGAAGTACTGATCTCGTTGGTCCTATAAAGGAGTTGTTTTTTCCACCTTTTATGGTTCACCTTATCTTATGGGTATGTGTTGTTTTATTGTGAACCCCTTAGTTGACTCATGGTCCTTTATCTTACTTGGTCCTAGCACTCTTATTGTGTGTGCAACTTTGACTCTTACCCTATGGTTTTTATCCTAAGTCGTATTTTCTACTTTATGGTTTTATTAATAAAACTTTTGGCCCCTTTTTTATCTTATGGTTTTATCCTGGACCACGTTATTTTATGTTTTGACCTATGATACCCTATCTTAAGGCTATAAATTCGATCCACGTGATCCATCCTCACATGATTATGAGAAACATGATCATATAACGTGATTGTGTTCTTTCTCTAACGTGAATGGGTTATATTACGCTTACCACTACTCCATGTGACTTGCACCAACATGACCGGGATTTCTCCCTCTGCGTGACCATGCATGCTGCTCCATGCAATTTTCCTATTGCTCCATGAGAACTCTCTGCCCAGTATCTGCAGCTCCTCACTTGACATCTTCCACACGATTGTGTGAGCTCTAGTGTGATCCCAGCGTGTTCTCTCTGCGTGATTCCCTAGCTAGACCGCGTGGCCTTCTCTCCTGCATGATTGCATGACCGACGTGTTGTAACCTCTATGTGGACTATGGGTTGTTCTCCCAACGTGACCTTGAGTGGGGATTGTGGGTTCTTCCACAGCGTGACCATGAGCTTGTTTTCCTGTGCAGACTATGACTGTTTTCCCATCATGACTGTGAGGTTCTACCTAGCTTGATTGTTTTCATGTCGGAACTGTGGGGTCTTCCACATCGTGACCGTGAGTTGTGTGGATTGTAGTTTGTTCACACTGTGAGCCTACTTTCATGTACAGATTGTGATTGTTTTCTCATCAGGATTGTGAGGTTCTACCTAGCGTGATTGTTTTCATGTGGGGAATATGGGGTCTTCCATAGTGTGACCATGAGCTATGTGTACTATGGTTTTTTCACCCCATGAGCCTACTTCTTGGTGGACTGTGGGTTCTTCCACAACGTGGCTGTGAGCCTATTTCTTGGTGGACTGTGTATTTCATAGGGTGACTGTGAGCCAGTTTATTGGTGGACTGTGGGTTCTTCCCCAAAGTGACTGTGAGCCTGTTTCTTGGTGGACTGTGGGTCCTTCCATAGCATGACCATGAGCATGTTTCTTAGTGGACTCTGGGTTCTTCCACAGCGTGACCATGAGCATTGAGCCTATTTCTTGGTGTAATGTGGGTTCGTCCCCAGCATGACTGTGCGCATGTTTCTTGGTGGACTGTGGGTTCTTCCCCAGCGTGATCGTGATCCTGTTTTCTTTTGTGGACTCTGGATTCTTCCCGAGCGTAACTGTGAGTTTCAATTTATGTTTTTCTAGCATGACTATGCAAAGTATGACTGTGTGTCTCTACACTATGTGTCTGCATCCTTACTCAGCTTCCTTTGTCAGGATGAATGTACTGGGTATGACTGTTCTTATTGACTAATAAGTTTGGGTCGGTATGCTTCTTCCTTAACCCTCTTAGTCTCTCTCTCAAGGTACGTAAATTGTTTTCTAGTTGACTTGTCCCTTCGGTGGAAAGATCAAATCTGAAATATCTCAGTATAAGGTTGATTCAAATATTGGTTATGATTCTTTACTGCTGATATATACTATACATTATTTTATCATGTTGTTATTGTACATGGAATTTGATGATTCTCGAGGACCAACTTTAAATCGGTGAATACTGGAGCCAATTGAAAGAGATGAAAATTATGGTTTTTTTTTATTACAGTTCAAATTTTATTAAGCAGTACTATTCTGAATTTGAGATTATGTGTTCATGCATTAAAGTGCATTAAAGTTTACTGCTTAGGTTAAAAACTGCTCTAACCCTAAAAATTCAACACAAGGCACATTTGATGATTGTCTCCATTACTAGCTCAATTCCCAATCAAAATTTGCATTTATCCCTCTGTTCTTTATATGAGGTGTATTGAGACACTATAATCTGCTTCTATTTGAAAATGTTCCTTTCAACATAGGAGAGTTATTTTTGTTATTTATGGTATGTTTATTGATTATCATAGGAAATTCAAGCTTAAAGCACCAAGGAACATTTTAGTGCCTATTTTTCAAGCTACTGTTGCAATTCGGTATTTTGATGGGGACTCCCAACATGGGCTTTGTGGGGATGGAATGCCCATATGTGATGCAGTAGCATTTGCTCTCAAACCAAAACTCTAAATATTAGTCAAGTCCTAAGACCATGACACTAGGACAATGTGGGATTGAATGTAAAATCCTTTATAAAATATATAATTTTCTCATAGTTAGTAAGTTTACTGTTAGAAGGTTTTTTATTTGAGGACAAGTGTCCATTTTAATGTAATATGAGTCATGAAACAAATCCTTGAATCATTGGGATGACTCGAGACGATATTTGAGAATAGGTTGCATGTGTATAACCATCAGTTTGATGAGTCATAGATAGGATAGGCTTGAATTCTAAATTTAGAAAGTTGTTGCACGAATTTAGGAACTGGTAGGCAGAATTATAGGAATCGGTTTTATGATATTTAGGCTCAATTTTGTAAACATGGTAATCTATGGGCCGCTCGAAAAGGGAGGAAGATGGCCGAGTAGAGAAGATCAGGCCATAGGAAGAGTATATTGGGGCTTCATATTATGTATGTACAATTTTATTACTTAATGAGAAAGAAGATTCATCAATGCAGTGTGTTTGTATCTTTTATAGTCTATATATGATATATTTGAGTAATTTGATGAATACTAGTTATGTGAAGGATTAGCTAACCTGTGTATGAAACCTGATAGAAAACTAAGAAGCCGAGCTGGGTAGAATTTCTTATGAATTTCCAGTTATAAGAATGAAGTTTTGTTGGATATGGTTGAATGTATCTGGTGCAAAAAAAAAATGGTATATGTGATGTCGCTTCCCAGCAAGGGAATTTATCTTCATCGTCAAACAATATGCAGAAATTATACTCTTCTATTGTTAGCTATGAGTTATTTCCATATTGGAAGCTTTAGTAAGTGTGGACATGAGCAAGAGATACTGAGAATAGCATGCAAGAATGGCTAGAATCCAGACATACTGGCAAAAATCACAAGGGACCTACAATAATCCCAATGATCAATCATCTTGCATGCAATATATTTATGTCCTTTTAAGTTGTTTTCATCAATTTCTCCATCCCTACACTTGAGTTTGCAAACAAAAAGAAATGCCAATATCCTTTTCAAATATATTTTAGTTTACAGAAAATTCTTTGTTGTTTAATGCTTGCATTGTGCAGTATAATTCCTCCTAATATAATTATTTATTTTTATTTTGATCTTTTGGACAGTCATAAATGGATTCATAAATATATTTCAAAGATATTCAGGGAAACTTCATAAAAGGAATCATAAGTTGCAACTTCTAGGACCAGATATTTCAAGGATATTCAGTGTATTGGTGTTGTTGGATTTTTTTATGGGGAAGCCAAAGATGAATTATGTGTTGTGGGAGTAGCTTTAATGATCAATAATATTCACATTTTCAAATTCAAACTGCATTGTGGAACTGGTGCGAATATGAAAGTTGAGCTACTAGCCCTCTGGTGTTTATGCAAAGTTGCTACAGTCTTTGGTATTATGTATCTTCGGGTTTTTGGTGATTCAAGGGTCGCCATCAAATGGGCTATAGGTGAATCTCCCTTACACCTTGGTGCTATAGAATCTAAGAAAAGTTTAAAAAAATTACATCATCAAATTTCAACACTTTTTTAGAGAGCAGAATCAGTTGGCAAATCAACTTTCTAAGGAAACTCTAGATGGGGAATTTGGTGTTCTATTCTAGGAAGAAGTCTTCGATAATTTACTAATCGATTCGAGCTCTATCAATATTTTTGAAGTCTAACTTATTCCTCCTTGCTATGGCTTTAAATATTTCTCTGTATAGGATTTTTTTGGACCTAAGGCTTATAGCTTTCCGTATGTATGTCTCATCGAACTGATTTTGAATGGTCTAGATGCATGTAGTTGAACAATTTTGTTCATAAGACTATATTTTAGAAGACTATGTACTTTTTTATTCATCATGAATAACAAAAGTATGTTTTTTTTGCTGGAAAAAAGGCTTCATAAATCTATTTCTCAACAGTTTTTCAATTTAGATTACATTTAAGGGATAATTATGTTTATATATTTTAGGAACTACTCAATACTTGATGAGTCCTTTTAATTTAGGTAGTACAAAGATTGGGTTATTACATTTTTATTTTTATATTTTATAATGAAAGAGTATTTATTTATACAAGTTTAAAATTTTGTTGTGAAATTATGGTAGTGGTCTCTGTTGTTGTTCTTAGTTTAGGTTATAAAAATAATTTGTCAATAGATTGAAAGAGTATTAATTTATACAAATTTAGAATTTTGTTGTGAAATTATGATGATGATTTTTATTGTTGTTGTTATTATTTTGTTGATATTTAAGCTATATTTTAAATATATTAATTTTCTTTTGGTTTTTTAATCAAATATTTAACTTTTTTCGTTAATAACAATCATCACCATGATGAGTGAAATGCAACAAGTTCAAACAATAAATCATATTTCTGGAAATCAAATAATTTCTTAGCTTTTTTATATCTTATACACCAAATAACTAAAATTGACTCAGTTAAAAGTTAATAACAATCATCATCATGATCAGTCAAAAGCAACAATTTTAAATAATAAGTAAAAGTTTATTTTTTATTTTTTATTTTTAAATAATAACTCCTAAATTTCTATTTGCTTTGTATATTTAATACTTTGCTTTGTTCTTTTTGGTGAATTCCATTTTGTTTTGCAACTAATTGGAGGGAGTGGGAGATCCTCTATTACTTTAACCTACAAAAGTGGCCTCTCTATATTTATAAAGGAAAATTACAGTGCATATGACCAAATGAATTTCAAAAATAAGCTTACACCCACAAGTTTTTCAATTTGGATTCTAATATTCACCAAAATTAGTAGGATGCTCTAATTTCACCTTCAAAGGTTCTTTCACTACATTTTTATGTTTATATAGGAAAATTAAATCATATGAGCAAGTGATTATAGACAGTCAAGGTACAAATTTTTAAGTAATACTCACCAACACAAAATCACAAAGGAAAAGGATGGAATATCGTATTCATAATTCTTTGAAAGGTGGATGGATGATTTCAAAGGCCAAAAGGAAACACTAAAAACTCATAATGACCCTCATGTGTGGGGAATTTTCTCTTAGGGATGTTTTCCTCTTTCGTCGCTATTTGGTGTTATCTTAAACGAAGGAACATGTGCCAAGTGCCTTGCTTTTTCATATCATAACCACTAATGAGGAATAAGGGATTGTATTGGGATGAATGATGTCATCCTCTAAGAACTCTTGAATAATCTTTGATGTTTTTCATTCTTTTGTGCAAAAGGGTCCCTATAAGGTCATATATTGGGGAATTGGATCCTTGGAGTTACTGAAATATTATGTCCATGCTCCCCATGGAGGGTAGTACACCCTTGGATGTTGCAAAAACCTATCAGTGTTTAGAGAGAACCAATTGAAAGTCAAAGTGAATTTGTTATGAGGGTGTGTCCACTACTTGTATGGTATTGAATTGTGCAATAATACACATAAGTATCCTTTCTTTAATAACTTCTCCATACATTGGGAGGTGATAATTTCAAGAGAACCAAAGGTGATCCCCTTTATATTATGCTTATGGACTTTCGTACTGAAGTTGATGTATAGTTATTTGCAATCCATGGTGACAATACCCAAAGTTCTTAGCCTTTGACCCCCATAAATATATCACAACCACTCATTTCAATTGTAAACATGTGCATTTTGAGATGGTAGTCACCCATTTAAAGTTTCACATTTTCACATCAACCCCCACATTTCATAATACCAATATTTTGTATCTAGTATACAACTATTACATCCAAGCACATTATATAAATTAAAAGAATACAAAAAGTTATTGCATGCATAAAATGTATGTATTGCTGGAAAGACATGTGAAATCCATAGAATTGAAATACTGATTGCATAATTGAACAACAATTTGAAGAATAATGTAAATTCAAAATATGAACAAAAAAATATCCTAAACAATTTCTATTGATTAATCTAAAAAGTGTAAGAAAAGAGAGAAAATTGGAAAGAAAGAAAGCATATATCCATTGTATTTAATCAACCTTAAGGAATGACACAGAAAAAAAAGTTCGCATTCAATCACAGACCAACAATGGAGAATGGTGCATGTTTGGTGTCTTTAAATAAAGTACAATATAAAGTCCATAAACTATAATGTCCAATTTATATAACAATTCTATGTTCTAACCCTAGAATCAAAGAAAACAATCTTATTCACATACCAATGTGTTCTTGATTCATATGAAATGTGCTAGTGGCCCATGTTTTCAAGAATGGCATTATGATCTTCTATCGACAATTTCCATTGGTGATTCTTGGTCTTTTTCCTAGTCTTCACTAGTTTCAATTGCAACTAGGTCACTATGACTAAATGATTGTACTGAGCACATATAACATCTAGCCCGTAGTCTTGAAAAGAATATGATCATTACATTTACTTATTTTATAAAATTTATGTCCCATTAAAACCATTGAACCCACTACATACGTATAATTTAACGGATCTTTAAATTCTTGCAACAACATGCTTTTCAACCTAGTGCATCTCAATAAATAATAATTCACTTTTTCTAGATTATCTAATGGTGCAATGACAACAAATACATCACCTTCGCTAACCAAATTTGAAACACGATCGTAATCCTTGTCAATCACAACCACTTCATTATAACACTCTTCATCTGTGATATTTCCAAATGGGGGAAATGGTGTCAATTCTCACTGTATCCATGGTTTGATAAATTTGTTAGTTTGGTTTTGAAACTCATCGAAGGACTCTACATCATCAATACATGCAACACAGAAGCAAGAGTATTTTTGTTTCTCAATTGCGTGTATATTGGCCAATTTTCTACTCCTAATGGAGTGTAAGCCCCTTGTTTTAGGGAATGCAGCACAATTATATGGAATTGATCTGTCAAAATCACCCATTGCAATATTCCAAAAGAACTTGTTCAAGAAAAAGCCATAACTTGTGCAAAACAAATTTCACATTTAAAAACAATTTATATTTAAACTTTTTTTTAATAATTTAAATAAAAATACTCATTTACATATAAACATAGTAAATAACTACATTTGAAAACATTAAGGGTCATCGAAACAATTTCATACCTTCTCACATTAGCCATCCTTTCATTGAATTCATGGCTTAATTTTTTTCTTGCACCAATTAACAACATCTTTTGAATTTGTGAGGCGAGAAGCAGAGTGATTCATTTGATATCTCCTAAGTGAACGTTTTATGCAGGCTCCAACGCCATCATGTTCTCCTTTTCCATGTCTCATTTCAAAAAAACTCAAAGTGTGGCAAACATCTGTTTTATTATGAATGTGAGACAACCATAAGAATGAGCATGTCTATTTAAACTTCCCATCACAACCATCTGACCACACCCAATTCTCTTTAAAAGTGACCCCCCGTCTTGATAATTCGTTATAAAGCATATTAAAACAGTGTTGGACAAAACATGTATCATTTGTACGATCAGTGACTAATGTAGAAATAGTACTCTTTAACGACTTCATGATTATTTTCATCGCTATTAGAACCATCGACATAAAGCTCTACATTTCTGTACAAAATATGCACAAGTATAGATAATCTCTTTGTATCTCCTTTTGTGGAGTGAAACTGTAATTTTCAACAAAATCAACAATTAATCGTATTGTTCCTTTTGGAGATATATCTCGTGGTTGCTTGAACTGTAAGTCTTGCCATCGTGTTGCATGAGAATGTTTGATATATCTATATATTTTCTCCATGAACGACTCCATAAAACATGTCATAGAGATATCATCTTCAACTAAATCAAACTTTATTGATGTTGTCATTGAATCTGTAACATGAGTATAATCAGCATATTCATATCTCTTCCATTTCACAATGTTATTTGACAACTGAGGATCATTTGGATCAATGGGGTATTTAACATCAAAAAGAGACAAATGAGAACACTCTTCACATGTTCTTCCATCAATGCATTGTTTCTTATAGAATACTTGATCATTCTCTTGTGCACATGATATTTTAGATACAAATTCGCAAACACTCGAAAGAGGGGGGTCATTTGGCCAACACTGTATGCCAAAATTATTAAATGCCTCATGATATAATTCAAATTCTACATGGTATTGAAAAAAACATGTGTCGCGGAAAACAATGGGCCTGACATACCACGGTTTAAGATCACAAATGTGCTCAAGGAAATCTTCACATCAACATTACTCTCCATAAAAAATTTGAACATTTCCACTTGACTGACCTTTGTTATTTGTTTTGCATGAGTTTCATAGTTTCCTTTAGATATATGACGTCGCACAACATCCGTTTCATTTGGTAAGACACGAAATTTTAAATGCCAAAACTCTTTCACCTTGTCCCTCACATTATCTAGAAGTCTATCTTGATAAGGTTTCCTATTGATAGCAACCCAACATGCAACTTCATAATCTTCATCTAATTGAACCCTAATGTTTCTATGCTTCCATAAACTTATTCTTGATGCTTTTAACGTTCTTGCAGTCATGGCCAAAAAACAATTAATTGTAGTGTTTTTTGTCGCAACCCCTATTACCAATGTTTTACGAGCAAACTTTAAATCACGAGATCGTTTCCTTGCAAGTGTGGCAAGGACCGAGGTCATATTTTTTGATACCATCTCATTTTTTTAAACCTCTTTGACACTTTTGATGCCCAATAATTTAAATGCATCTTTTAGACATATTTGCTTTAACAATCTATGTAACAATTGAGCTTGTGCTATGATAGAAATACCTTCAAGATAATTTTTTAGTATCTTTTTTTCTCTATATCGAGTTGTATGATCACGCATGAGAGGTCCCAATTCTTCAATTTTACTTGAATACATATTCTCCAAAAAATTGTCATCAATGACGATATTGTTGCAACTTCCAATTAATCTTTGTAAATTCACAGGTATGGTAGTATGTTGTAGGTTGAATGTTGACCATGCATGAAAATATATAAATTTATAAGATTGTGAACTTTCAAATCAATTATATACTCAAGTATTAAATACAATTTTATAAACATTAAAAAATATTTACTCACCAATCATGGTCTCAATGTCAATGTAGCCCGACGTTTGTTCTGCATTTGTCATTTCCTCATCACTTTCATGTTCTTCATTTATTTCATCAATGAATTCCTCGAAATTTTGCATTCCTTCATCACCGCCATGTGCCTCCATATTTTGCATTTCTTCATCACTTCCATGTGCCTCCACATTTCTTTCTAGTGCTCTTTTTTCTCTTAACTTTCTCATGTTTTCATGTTTTTTTTCTTTTTTTGCCTCTCCATCAGTTATGTTGCGATCATGTTTTGTTCCACATTTCTTTTGGTTTCCCATGATGAAAGAATTGAAAACCTAAACTCCAATGCCAAAAACCTGAAATCATAGTAATATGTTGGATATAAAATTGTACAATTAATGATACCAATTGCAATATGACATGAAAGTATAACCAAATTCACAATATTTATTTTTGTAAAAATAAGAGTAATATGCTAAAACCAAATACACCATGTCCCTTGTATAACAAAATGTAATATGACAAAACATAATATGCAATATGTTGCTTAAAAAAATCAATATGCCAAAACCAAATTTTCTTTTATCCTTTAAAAAAACAAATATTAATATGCTATAACCAATTTTATAATCTAAAAAAAATCATTATATGCCAAAACCAATTTCACAATCTATAAAAAAAGAGGAATATGCCAAAACCAATCTTACAATCTAAAAAAATTTTAAAAAGAGTAATATATGCCAAAACCAAGTATAAATTATTTTCATTTATAAAGAAAAAATAAGCAAATACACCCTTTGTAAAGAAATTTAATATAAAAAACATTAAAAAAACCATAACCCAAAAATAAAATTCCTTATAACTTGCATTGTAAATATATGAACTTAAATATCTGAAGGTGATCTTTTATGGAAATACACTTTCGGGCGAGAGTAAATATATAACTCTCGGGCGATAAAGTTTAAAATCTTGCCGAGAATCACAGGCATTTAATAGGTCGGCCACTAAAATATTCTCGGGGATTTATGTAATAAAACTCTCGCCTGAGAGTTGTTTTATTCTTTCAACCGAGAGTTTAAACCACCTCTAGGGTGAGTATTTCTCGGGCTAAATATTTCTCGTCCGAGAAATTTATGTATTTCTAGGCCGAGAAATTTTATCAGGAAAGACTTTATGGTCAACGAATACAACAACTATTTATGCAGTTTTCTGAAATTGTTCACTTTCTCATTGTGGAAACACTGCAAGATCTTAGAATTACCTGTCAGATTTTATACCAATAGATTCTTCATTGAATCTACTTTCTCATAGTATAATAATTTGTGAATTTCATTAAGGATTTCTATTTTTTACTATTTTTTTTCTAAATTGTATCGTTACAAAATTTAGTGAGCTAAAAATTAGTCACAATGAAAATTCAAGATAATCACATTGACCACAAAAAAGATGTAAAAACTCACAAGGATGTTCCTTGCATTGTCCTCTTCAAAATTTTGTATGATAAGAGTCACATTTGAAAGAAAAAGGGAGGACACAAACATGTGTCAATAAGGAACCATTTTTTAAACATATGTTATTTCGAAAAAAAGAAAAGAAAAAAATAGTGTTTAGGTCTAAAAATCCTCAACATATAGTCCATTGCAAATTAAAATCTGTGTAGATTATGGGCATACATTTCGTTTCCGTAAAATGAATAACCATCTCTAAAAAAATGAAGGGCACACAGGTCACTGATTATCCAAACCTAAAAATTTAAAGTATATGTCGTTGATGCCCTTCAAATTTGTCCTACTATATGTCCATAAAAAAAAATTTAAAAATATGAGTACGAAGCTAATAGAATTCTCTAAACCTCTTATGTTTACGTTAAGGTTAAATTCCTAATGGATATATGGGTTTGAAAGGGTTTAAGTTAAGAACATAAAATTTTGCAATTTTTTTGTCCAAAAACAGGAAAAAAGTGTAATCCAACTTGGTGTTTATATTTTCCAACTTTTATAGTTCATCTTCCATAACATATCTTATGAAATGGTGCTTGATATATATGTGTGTGTGTGTGTGTGTGTGTGTCTGTGTGTGTGTGTGTGTGTGTGTGTGTTTAGTCTTAGAATGGAATGTTGAGTTCTTTGCAAGATTAATAGCACTCTAGTTGTCACTATACAACCTGTTATTCTCCTTCTTTTTACCCAATTCCTCCAAGAACATCTGCAATGAAATCATCTCTTTACTAGCTTCTGTAGCAGCAACATACTCTTATTTCATTGTTGAAAGTGCAACAACCTTTTGCAATTTTGAAATCCAACTCAATGATGTTTCATCTATAGCAAAAACATACCCTGTGGAGCTCCTCCTACTATCTTTATCACCTGCCATATATGTGTCAACTTATCCCTGTAGAACAGTGTCTGAAACCTCCTAAAGATAATGCATGAGAAGTAGTTCCTCTCAAATACCTGAGAATCCATTGTACTACCCTCCAATACTCTTTACCTATATTGTTTATATACCTTCTAACAACTCCCACTACATGTGCGATATCTAGCAATGTGCACACCATGGCATACATCAAGATGCCAACTGTTGATGAATAGGGAACCCTCAACATTTATTCTATCTCTTTTTGTGTCTTGGGACACATCTCCTTGCTTAGTTTGAAATGGCTAGCCAAAGGTGTACTAATTGGTTTTGCATTATGCATTATAAACCTCTCCAATACCTTTTCTATGTACTCAGCCTAAGACAATGTCAATTTGCAATTTTTCATGTCTCTTGTTATTTTCATACCAAGGATTTGCTTTGCAACACCCAAGTCCTTCATCGCAAATGATTTAGATACTTTTTTTTTATCACATTTATATCATTCATGTTAGACCTTGCAAAAAGCATGTCATCCACATACAATAACAAGATAATATATCTTCCATTGCCTAGCCTCTTGAAATAAACACATTGTTCAGAACAGTGACATCCACTATAACCTTGTTCCATCATAAACTTATCAAATTTCAAATACCATTGTATTGGAGCTTCTTTTATGTCATACAAGCTCTTATTCAACCTGCAAACCAAATTCTCCTTTCCTTTGACCTCATACCCCTATGGTTGTTGTGCATATAAATCTCTTCCTCCAAATCTCCATGGAGAAATGTTGTTTTTACATATAATTGTTCAAATGAAAATATTATACTACCATAATATTTAAATTAGTCCTAATTGAAGTCATTTTAACAACAGGAGAAAGTGTTTCATCAAAATCTATACATTTATTTTGTGCAAGCCCCTTTACCACAAGTCTAGCCTTATACCTCTTCTTTCCCACTTCTTCCTTCAACCTGCAAACTCATTTATTCAGCAATGTTCTTTTACCTGTAGGAAACTCAACCAAATATCATGTATAGTTTCTTACCAATGAGTCCATCTCCTCATTCATTCATTGCTCCCACTTCTTTCTAGTTTCCACCTGCATTGCTTCTTCATAACTTTCTGGTTCACAAAAATCAGTCATCAATAAATAATACAATGAAGGAAAGAATCGTTTAGGAGGTCTACTTAACCTGGTAGATCTCCTTACACTTGCAAGATTTTGAAGTACATGTTGAACTGTTCTTTATTTTCTGTTACCTTTGGAACTTCATTTTCTTTTATTTCATCGAGCACTGTGTACTATGTGTTTCTCTTTTCTTCTTTTATTCCGTGTAACTGGTCTTTGTACATAACCTTTTCATTGAATACTACATCAACCATGTATCAAAATAAAGGTGCATTTCTTGGATTTAGCCTCGAGCTTTGTTCTATTTGCTTTATCAATATGGACAAATGCTTCACAACCAAAAGTTATCATAAATGAGTAGTTTATTGTTTTACCTGTCCATGCCTCCTCTAAAATCTCATCATCCAAAGTGCTTGAAGGCCCTCTATTTATTAAATAAATAGTTGTATCTACAGCATTATCCCAAAAATTTAAGGGCAACCCGTCATGCAATCTCATACACCTTGCACGCTCCATGATCGTCTTAATAATCATTTCTGACACACAATTTTCTTGTGGTGTTCCCAGTACTATCTTCTCTGTATGAATCCCATGATATGAACAGTAAAGATCAAACTCCTTGATGCAGTATTCACGTCCATTATCAGATATGAGACACTTCAATCATTTCCTTCTCTCATTCTCAACCAAATCATTCCACTTCTTAAAAGTAGAAAATACATTGGATTTCTATCTAATGCAATAAATCCAAGTTTTTCTAGTTGCATCATCAATAAAAGTAACATAATAATGAGAGCCACTGAGAGATTGTACCTGAGATGGTCCCCATATATTTGTATGCACAAGATCTAACTTTTCACTCGCCTTCTATTTCCCAACTCTGAGAAATCTAAGTCTCTTTGGTTTTCCATAAACATAGTTCTCACAGAATTCCAAACTTACCTACTTCAAATATGGAAGCAATTTCATTGAGTGGAGAATATGCATCCCCTTCTCACTCACTACGATGCCACATCACTGCACCTGTTTCTATGGAAGCTACAGAGATAGAATAATCAGTATTATGATGACATAAATACAACATACATATCCTATCTCCTTTTGTTATTACCAGTGCTCCTTTAGTGATATTCCACCATGTTTTTCCAAAGGTAGACAAATATCCACTATCTCCCAACTTCCCTATTGAGATCAGATTTATTTTCACAGCATGAATATGCCTTACTTCCTTTAGCAACCATTCATCTTCATTATTTAACTTAATCTGTACCTTACCCATTCCAACAATTTTACAAGGCTCATCATCCCCCAATAAAACATGTCTAAAATCACCTCGAACATAATCATGAAAGAATTTCCTATTGGGTGTAGCATGACATGAAGCCCCTAAATCTACTACCCAGTAATCACTAGTATTATCTAATGCATGAATCAAAGCATCTTTTAACACATCGCCTACTACATTAGCTTCCTAAGTAGTCTCATGCTACCCATCTCCTTTCTTCTTTGGAGCTCTACAGTTTTTCTTCAAATTTCCTCTCTTACCATTGTTCTAGCACTCTACCTTTCCTAGTCTGGACTTTGATCTTCCCTTTCTATACTTGTTGTGATTACCTAGGCTCTTTCGTCTCTCCATTTTTCTCCCCATGTTCTCCATGGTCAACTCATTACCTAATGTATCACCTATTATTTTTCTTCTCATCTCATTACTAAGAATAACACCAACAACATCATCAAATTTAAGAGTGCTTGAACTAGAGACATAGTTACTTACGACCATGACTAAATGATTCCATATTTCTGGCAATGAGCACAAGATTAGAAGAGCCCTAACCTCATCATCAAAGTTCACTCTTACAAAACTTAGCTATTTAGTAACCATGTTAAATTCATTTAAATGGTAAGCAGCAGATCAACCTTATGACATCTTCATATTAAATAAATGCCTCATTCAAGAAATACCTTGTTAGAAGCCGAGGGCTTTTCATAGAGCTTAGCCAATGCGCTCATCACACCCTTCATTGTCTTTTCTTTTGAAATTTTGAAAACTATCGATGAAGCCAGGAACATATGTATTATTCCTAGTGCCTTTTTGTCAAGAACCTCCCATTCTTCATCCTTCATAGTCGTCAGTTGTTTTGCTTTTCCACCCAATGGTAGGAACAAATCCTTTTAGTGCAGATAGTCCTCCATTTGCATCTTCCATAACTGGTAGTTTTGGCCATTAAATTTATCAACCCTAAACTTGACTTCTTCCACCACCGCTCCCACTCAAACCAGGACCCCTTCTTTTCAGCGGGCTTACCAACCAAATAGACCTTTGGTTCTGATACCAATTGTTAGAAAACAGGATCGTAGAACAATAACAATAAATAAGGTGCAAATATTAAAACATAAACACATTACAAGAAAGAAACCAATATAATGTGGTTCACCCAAGATGGGCTACGTCCACATGGAAATTTACTAGTCCTTTATTAGTATATCATCCAGCAAAATGAAGGGATACAACCTGTAGAAAACCCATTGCACTTCCTCTTAACTCTCTCACTATCTCTCTCACACAATCAGAGAGATTGTTTTACAATGATACAATACAATACACATTCATATTACAATGATCTCCTTTTATAGGGGAATTACCATGGGAAAATACCACGGGTCACCCAATACCATGGGCCAGTAAACTGTTGGCCAACAAACATCTCATAAAAATTCTTTCAGGGGCTTCTCCCCCAAACCACTGCTCTCCCCTGATGGGACAAGTGTACTATAAACCTGGGGTACAAACACAGCTAAACAATAACATCTATGAATCAAGAAGATCAGGATCCACAACCAATAAGTTGGCCAACACCCTCACTCTGAACAAAATCAACTATCCAATAACATCATACCTTTGGAAGTCACCCTCCCCACGGTATTCGAAGAAGAGACCAATCTTATCGATGATAACGAGGATGACATTCCATTTTTCTCTCCTACCCTAGCAGCAACAACTTTCTATTTCACTTAATGGAAACATCATCAACTCTCCCCCACCATTGTACATAGTGCACAATCATCTTATCACCTCCAAATGTGATATTCTCCCTCCTCCACCAAGCCCCACCAGTTACTTGTACATCCTTTACATCAATTCACCACCCCTCTAGTCATCTCCACATCCTGTATATGAAGATCCACCTCATGGGGAAACTCTCGTTCTTCTTACCACCACTGATAGCGCTATTGATATCAAGTCTGAATACTCCTCCTCTTCGAATGAAGACATGTTAGAGGAATACTTATTTTTCACATACAAATCTATAGTTGATTCCATGCACTTAAATGAGCCTCCATAAGATTATGTCCATCATAGGTCTTCTTTTTCCCCTACCAATGTCCACTCAAATGAAAAAGTATCCCAAGAATATAGCATTGAATCCAAATACTTCTTACCTCCTAAGCATGTAAATTGGTTCAAGATCCCCACCCCATTCCCACACACCTTTGAACAGGGAAATCTAGCTAATATCTAAACCATAATCCATATTGATATTTCCATCACACCTAGAGTGATTTGAAAACATCTCCATTGGGGTGTCATGTTCACCATAAGAAGTCATCAACTTTACAGCGCTCTTTAAATAATTTTGAGATGTCTTTGCATGGTCGTATGTTGAAATCCTCGGCTTAGACCTTGCAATTGTCGAACACCATATCAACGTTTGGCTAGATGTTTCCCAATTAGAAAGAAGCAACAACCAATTCACCCCTCCAAGGCTCCAACTATCAAGGATGAGATCAAAAAATTCCTTCAAGCAAGCTTCATCTTTCCCATTGGTTATACATCATGGGTATCAAACCTTGTCCCAATCAACACAAAACAAGGTACCATTTGTGTCTATACCAACTTTACATATCTCAATCTAGCCTTCTCTAAAGACAATTTACCCACCCCATTCATCGACTAGATTGTCGACTCATGCATGGGTAGCAAAATGTTGTCTTTTATGGATGGGTTTTTCGGATATAACCAAATATGAATCCACCCACGATATTAGTACAAAACAGCATTTACCACAACATGGGGAACCTTTTCTTCTAAGGTTAGGTGCTTCAAGTTAAGTACAACATACAAAATCTTCTCAAATGTGTGTTTTGTGTCACCATGGAATACTTTTCTTTCATCCTTTCTATCTCTTATTTAAATACACTAAAAACTATTGCAATGCAATTAGTTTTCCTTCTTTGTTTAGATTAAGTGACAGTCAAGTTTTTAGTTTATTGCTTGAACTTGAAGGTTGTGTTTAGATATATGTTTCGGATCTTTTAACAATGTTTTAAAGTTTGAATTTTACATAGGAACGTATAACAATGTTTTAAAGTTTGAATTTTACCTATGAATGTATAGTTTCATTACCTATTCGTTCATTTTTCTTATTTCTTTCCATTGTCTTGTCTTCATATCTAGTTTATCTAATTTTGTTTCTAAGTATATTGCCAATGATTCACTATGTTTCACTATTTTCGTTATCTTTTTCATCCTGTGATTCACTATGTTTGACCTTTTCCTCTCATATTTGTCTTCATAAATATCATCACTTTTTACCGGAACTATCACAAGTTGAAGATGGGCTAGCCATGTCTTATTTGCAGTCTATTTGCCTAAAAAGTGTAAATCAACCTGATTCAAAGGTCCTTAACACTCTTCGTTATTTAAATTAGTCGACCTATCTAGAGCCCAAACCAATCTAATTAATAAATATTAAAATAATTTAAAGTAAAGTAAAACAAATACTAATAACTAATTAATAAATATTAAAATAATTTAAAGTAAAGTAAAACAAATACTGATAACTAATCCTAAAATGAATGTATGTAAACTATTTACATAATCTTTTCTTAAATAAAAAACTTCCTCAGTTGCAAAATGAAGATCTAAGAGAAATTGCAGATATACAAATGACAACTAATTAAACTAGTAGGTGTTAATCCTATCCTTGGAGCAACGTAATTGAATTAAGTATGTTTCAGTCTGCATCGTAAACCTGCAATAATTGAATCCAGTAAGACATTCCCTTATCTATCTATTACAGATTTAAACAAATAAAAGATTTACTACAAAACAAGTGAAACAGAGTTCTTTGTTGGTCAATTTTTAATTCTGCATAAAAGATAGTAAAATAGATAATAATAATAATAACTAAGTTCATAGACTTTTTAATTTGAGATTTGGGGTAGACTATAATCTATGTTTTTTAATCTGCAAACAAGGTTGAAACAAGTGTACTTATGGTTAACATGAAGAATATTAACATAGATAACTTACACTTGAATCCATTTAACTTGAAGAATGAGGAATAAAAAAAAATCCAAAATGTCTTCCATTCCATAACTATCTCTGAACCCTTTGATCTCTATCTAAGTGATCCAGCCAGAAACTATGTACATATGCTAGTTGCAAGTCTTCTTAAGCACAGTTCTCCACATGAAGCTCTTTTAACTCGACTAAACCCTTTAATCTTTATCTCCTTGATCCAGCCAAAAACTATGTAGATATGCTAGTTACAGGTCTTCTTAAACACAGTTCTC
The DNA here is from genome assembly GCA_001517045.1 of Pseudotsuga menziesii. Lineage (NCBI taxonomy): Eukaryota > Viridiplantae > Streptophyta > Pinopsida > Pinales > Pinaceae > Pseudotsuga > Pseudotsuga menziesii. The sequence continues at coordinate 65,357 of LPNX010995548.1, read as the reverse complement.
TACATGAATCTCTTCAAAAACGTTTGAGTAACAACCACCACGATCAGATGGAGAAAATCAAAGCGGTCTCATATTTGTCATTTTCGGCACCTCTTTTGGATCTGTGATTTGATAATATGGTAACATCTGCAGAAGAGATTGCGTGTGTGACATAACAGCAGCTCCTTTTTTTGAACTATAGATAGAATAGATGCGACAGTCGCCGCCAGTTGTGATTCAGGTTGACTTGGAAAATTAATCTCTGGCCCGATGATATTCTTTTCTGGCAGTCACGATTCATTTTTCTTGTATCAGCACTCGCGTATCCTTCTACCATTAATTTTATCTCCACGTGATCTGGACATTTAATTTACTAGCTAGCGCACACACGAATCCACTATTGCTCGAAATCTGTTCACCCATGGAATCCGTCAGATCCTCTGTTACGCTTTCATCCACTAAACCTGTCATTAACACCATGAATTATTTTCAAGTAACCAAAGCTTCAAAATAAAATAAACCTAAACGTTAACAATAGAAAATATAAATTTGCGAGCTTGCAGTTCGCTAATCCATGCATAAATTTCTGCCTCTTCCGAGACATTCTTGCGACTTGATGTGGTTTGGTATGCCACAACTTTTCAGAATAAACTCATAGCAGATGATCGCCATAATTTATGATATTTGGCGATAAAGTGGCAAAAGGAAATTCCTTGAATTGCTATTGCTAGCCAATGTGTCACATAAGCCCGGAATCAGCTATTCTCTAAACGATCTGGTGGAGCGCTTATTTGATCCTTTACAGCAAACTGATATAATCTGGAACAGGCAGTGAGTTAAGAATTTGACCAAATGATCTAAGGCTTCGATCTTGTGTGATCTTCAGGATATGGCGAACGTGTCAAGATTCACGAAAGGGAGCTGTTTACAAGTTTTAAGGTAAACTCACATAAAGGCACGACACAAATGTATTGTTAAGATTGATTTTATGGCAGTCATAAATGAATATAAAATATGCAATGCATGGATAAATCCTATCTCATAAAGAATATAAAAAATAAGTCATAGTTCATAAATGGATAACATGAAGAATGTGGCTAATAACATTCAGCTAAGCATGGATAACTCACATCTGAACTGGTTTAAAAAATCCAAACCGTCTTCCATTCCATAACTATTTCTTAGCCATTTGATCCATATTGACCTCATCCAGCCACAAACTAAGAAAACCAAACCCTCTTCCATTTCATAACTATCTCTTAGCCATTTGATCCATATCGACCTCATCCAGCCACAAACTATGTGAGTGTATGTGGCTAATAACATTCAGCTAAGCATGGATAACTTACATCTGAACTGGTTTAAAAAATCCAAACCGTCTTCCATTCCATAACTATCTCTTAGCCATTTGATCGATATCGACCTCATCCAGCCACAAACTAAAAAAACCAAACCCTCTTCCATTTCATAACTATCTCTTAGCCATTTGATCCATATCGACCTCATCCAGCCACAAACTAAAAAAACCAAACCCTCTTCCATTTCATAACTATCTCTTAGCCATTTGATCCATATGGACCTCATCCAGCCACAAACTGAAAAAACCAAACCCTCTTCCATTTCATAACTATCTCTTAGCCATTTGATCCATATCGACCTCATCCAGCCACAAACTATGTGAGTGTTGTAGTTATACTTAAATGCATCTTGATTAAGATTTAATAAGTTTTACTTAAAAGGGTGGTTAAACAAAGGTAACCTAGTTTTTTCATATCATTTTTTGTTTTTTTGGTTTATTAAATAGTATTTGTTTTGTGCTTATATTAACTCTAACAATTTTGTATCATGATACTATTTGTTTTGTGCTTATATTAACATTTATTAAGATTAACTTTGGTGTATGGGACTTTAAGAAGGATAATACTTGGTTTACTTTAAAATGGTGTTCCCATGTTTAGAAAGCTTGTCAAGAAGCTTTCCAAGCTCATTATAGTTTTGGCAAGTTAAGGCGCTATAAAGGTTTGAACCAATACTATGAAATTGAGATTTAATGTGGGTGTAAGCAAGGCACTCTAAGAGAAAGTGATTTTCATCATCAACCCTCATAGACTCACACAGATGGAAAACCATTTTCGACCCATGGAGTTTTAGGAATATACCAACACTATGGAGTTCATGAGAGTTCCTTTTAATCTTGGCTATATTAATTTTCTTCAGTGAGTTAGTTACTATCTAAAGATAGTTCTGATCTTCCAAGAGAGATACTTCTGATTTTCCAAGTTATGATTAATAACCTTCTTATAGTATATTAATTTTATCTTAACACATATCTCCCTTGAGTTGTCATTGATGCCACCAAGGCCCCTTACAGTGGACAAGCTTCATGGACAAGTATGGACTGGATCATGGATGCTTGCACATGCTCTTGGTATCTTTTATGCGGTATCTTGCACAAGTGGGATCCTTCTCCCCACATATAATGGTCAGATTGATGGTGGAATTATATTGGTACCATCACGTGGTAAATTGAGCTCTCAATACTATACATAGGTGGTTTGTGATTTGGATCATTTTGTGGAGGCCTGCACTTAGTTGACATGCTTGGGTCTTGAAGTCACTACATGCATGATGATGTCTTCGTGGGGTTTGAAGCTCTTCTTGCTTGATGATGAATTCCTTGAATTTCTTGGATTGTTTCTTGTTTGCAAAAGGTAATGAAGCCTCTTGATTAATGGTATGATGAGCCTTGAAGGCTTGATGATCATGGTTTTCTTGCATACGAAGACTTGGGTCTTGGAACCCATACACATGGTGGTATGCTGGACCTTGTCATTTGCATGGGCATACCTTTGCATATGGTAGCTTGATGCACTTGGTTGATTGTCTATAAATCCCATTGCGTTTGATTGTAATGATGGAATCCTTGTAACATCCTGATTTTGACCTCATTTGCATTAAAATTGTATATGATGTAAATACCATTATTAAATCATGGTGAGGAGATAAAGGACAAGTCCCAACCATTGATTTAGTGTTGTATGTGTCGAAAATTAAAATCAATGTCGATGGTTATCATGCTAGCCAGGCACATTATAAATTGAGACATCATGTAAATATGCAATTTAATAAAATACCCACAACTACCTATGCAATGCAACAAAGAGATGGGGGAATGATTTCACAAGGAATAGGGAGGGAAATTATTCAAGCCCTTGACCCAATAGTGTTAAGCCAAATGTCAATGTGAGAACCCATAAAGCTCTCAACTACCCATTTTGTCTTATGCACCCAATCATTTATTTATTCCAGAACTTGGTTGAGGTAGTTAATTCCTTGGGAATGGAAGAGGTATGGCAGTCAATTTCGTATTGGGGAAAGCCGTAATTTTTTTAAAAACGAATTTTTGCTTATGGGGCAAGTTAACACCCAGAAATTGAAGCACATTCCATTCCTCAAGACGTTTTTCATTTTCTCACGCAGTTGGAGGAAGTTGGGCGTTTTCCTTCACGTTTTTCTATTGTTTTCTTCATTTGCCCATGGCCTAGAAACTCATTTTTGGAATTGCACAGTGAATGGGAAGAAGAGATTCACGATTCTGGGGTTTAGGGAGGTAGTTTTTTCCCCTGAATGCCCACAAATGTTTTCTGAAATTGTATTGCTCACCCACGGTCGATTTCCCCATCTGCATTTTTGTTTTTTGTTGCCAAACGTTTTTCTACGTACCCAACATTTGTGTTTTGCTCTTATGTGTATCCTTGTTTTGGTCGGAAAGACTTAAGAGTGGAAGAGGCCCAGAATTGGCTTGATAAACCTAGTGAAGAGACGAACCTCACAAAGGATCAAGAGGGGTTGGCTAATATTCTATGCACACCCTGAAGAGCACTAGAAGGGAAGGTATGGCCTGAGGAACTATGTAGCAGTGAAGGGGATACTTCCTTGTGTTGGGTGTGTAGGTGTTGATGTATTTGTAACTTCGAAATGTATTCCTTGTGTATTTTATATTGTATTTCATTATACCCCAACGGAGATGTTTGTTCCTCCAATCGGGAGAGTCATTAATATAATAAAGTCCAGTAAATTCATTGAGATTAACCCTCCATTGTAAGTCGGGGCAATAGTGCCCACAGTTGAGTCACATTAGGGTTATTAGACTCTCATAGTGAGATCGACCCTATAGAGTAAAAGTCAAGTGGAAAAAAAGTATAAAGAGAGAGTGAGACTCTCTATTTGAAACACACGCTCTCTCAACTGTAGCACATGAGTGAGAGAGAAGGAGCTCGCACAGGTGAGAGAGAGAACAATTGTCAGAGATCATCTTTGTGTTTTTGGGTTTTACTTTTGCTATTGGTGCTCATTCTATCTCTGAGGAAGTTGCAGGGTTTTCTCCTTTATGGTTTCCTCGAGGAAAACTCTTTTTGTCTCTTGTCTCTTGTGATTATTGTTGTGCATGTTATTCTCTTGGATAAGATCCTAGATCCAATTGATTAAATGATAAAATTATAACATGGTATCAGAGCTAACCTGAGAAGAAGACATTGTGCAGCTGCAGAATCTAGGGATTCTTACTTTTTGGGTCTCTCTCCACAGATCATCACCAAAAGGAGGCTAGGTTAACTCTCCACTGAAGGGCGCATCTTTATATCGAAGCAGAATCTGATTCTGAGCATTTTCAGTTTTTTACCTGTCACTACTGTGGGAAGTTGGGGATTTTCACAGAAGAGGAATTTTTGAGTGAGCCCAGCATAGTATTTCTCTCGTCCTCAAAATCGAAATTTAGAGACCAAGATCGAATTTTTTGGTTGGGTAAAACTTCAGGAAAGTCAAACCCTAGTTTGACCCTAAACCAAAAACTTGGTACTTCAAAAGATCAGCTCCAGATCTAGTTCTGACATATCAAATTTCTAAGATCTAAATATTTTGTATTTCCATTTTAGGTTCTCATTAAAAATTTCTCATCACACCAAGCTTGATGAAAATCTTGAAGGAGTTGAAAACTTTCGAGCATGGAAGTATAGGATCTCACTGGTTCTTGAAGAAAATGAATTGGACACCTACATAAGTGGAGAGGTTCCAGTTTTAGAGGGAGATGAGGCTAAAGCCTTGCACAAGAATAACTTGGTCAAGGACAAGAGGATTATTGTTGATTCTATCAAAGATCACCTTATACCACAAGTGTCTTCCCTAAAGACACCTAAAGAGATGTTTGATTCCTTGACCAAGCTATTTGAAGGGAAGAATATAAATCGAAAGATGACTTTGAGAAATCAATTGAAGAATGTAAATATCTATAATGCAGAGACCATACAGTCATACTTTACAAGGGTCTCTCAAATCAAAGAACAACTTGAAGCAGTGGAAGAATAATTAGAGAATGGAGAAATTGTGATGACCACCTTGAAAGGTCTCCCTAGGTCATGGGACTCCTTCATTCAAGGGATTTGTGCTAGAAGAAAGCTAATCACTTTAAGTAGACTGTGGGAGGAATGCTCACAAGAAGAAGCTCGAATAGTAGCTCGAGAAGAAAATATGGGAAATGAACATCAAGCTCTCACAATACGCACCAAGAAAATCAAAAGGGACTACCATCATCCGAAAGGTAAGCATTCTCACCAAAAAGATAACCCTAGAAGATCTAGCAGAGATCTATCAAAATTCAGATGCTATACATGTGATGAGAAAGGACACTTTGCCAGATATTGTCCTAGGAATAAAGGTGGCTCTCACAAGAAGAAAGACAACAAAAGAAGACATCATGCTTACACTGCAGAGTATGATGAACCTCCCAGAAAGAGAGTCAAAGAAGAAAGTGAAGATTCTTCAAGTGATGAAGAGTATGCTTTGATTTCTTCCATCACAGGAACTATTTCCTATGGAAGCAATGATTGGCTCATAGATAGTGGGGCTTCCAGGAATATGACAGGATTCAAAGAATCCTTTGTGAAACTATCTGAACATGAATCACCCCACAAAGTGAAACTTGGGGATGACTACCAGTATCCCATAAAAGGTAGTGGTGAATCCTCCTATAAGCTAGACTCTAGAAATTCTATGAAGATGAAGGATGTCTTGTTTGTACCAGGACCGTAAGAAGAATCTCCTCTACATATCTGCATTGGATGCAAAAGGCATGAGGGTTTCATTTGTAGATGGCCAAGTCCTTATGTGGCCAAGGGGAAAGACTATAGATGATGTAGTAGTGATTGGAGAGAAAGAGGGAGGCTTGTACAAATTAAAGGGACAACCAGAACAAGCTTTGGTCCATGACTTAGTAGAGCCAAGTGAACTTTGGAATAGAAGGCTTGCACATGTGCACTATAGGGAACTACCAATTGCAAGCAAAGTTGTTGAAGGTCTTCCAAAAATACAGGCAAAGCATGAAGGTGTTTGCAAAGGATGTGTGAAAGGAAAGAACACAAAGACGACATTTCCAAGTAGCGAGAGCAAGGCAAAAGGAATCTTGGAAATCATTCAGTCCGATGTATGCGATCTGATGTCATCCAACTCATTGAGTGGGTATGTATATTATGTTTCTTTCATTGATGATTTTTCTAGGAATACATGGATATATTTCTTGAAAAGAAAGGATGAATTTTTTAGTAAGTTCAAGGAATTCAAAGCCTTGATCGAGAACCACACAAAGAAGAAAATCACGACCTTTCGATCAGACAATGGCGGAGAATTCACATTAGATGAGTTCAAGGAATTATGCAGAGAGACAAGGATTAAGAGGGAGTTGACCACTCCATATAATCCACAACGGAATGGGGTTGTAAAAAGGAAGAATAGAATGATTATGGAAGTATCAAAGGAAATGCTTCATGATCAAGATCTCCCTATGCATCTATGGGCAGAATATGTTAGGACAGCTGTGTATGTACAGAACTGTACTCCGCGTAGAGTACTTGAGAACAAGACACAAGAAGAAGTCTTCTCTAGCAAGAAACCAGAATTCAGTCATCTCATAATATCTGGTTGTCCAGTGTACATACACATTCCGAAAGAAAAGAGGATGAAGTTAGATCCTTCAGGAAATAAGGGTATATTTGTGGGATATAGTGAAATCTCGAAGGCTTACAGAATATATTTCCCAGGATTCAAGAAGATCGACATTAGCAGGGACGTGACATTTGACGAAGAATCAACTTACAACAAATCCAGAAAAATAACTATTGCAGAACTTGAAGAAAAGAAAGTACCCAAGATCCGAGATACATCTATGAACGAAGCAACTCCAAAAGAATATCGAGAAATGGAAGAACCTCAGGAACCTATAGATCCACCCCAAGAGAATAATCCTTACATGAGGAAACCAGCATGGGTACAAGAGGCTATCGAAGGTGCAGAAATATATGGGGCTCCAGATGAAATGCACAAAGAAAGGAAAGGAAGAGAACTAGGTCCTGCTCCAGTTATGTAGCCCTACTATGTGACATCATTGATAAAGAACCTTCCAACTATGAAGAAGCAGAAGAAAAGAAATAATGGAAGGATGGTATGATCGATGGGTACCATTCGATCATGAAGAATGGTGCCTGGGATGTGGTCCCAAGACCAGAAGGGAAGTCTGTTGTGACTTCCAAATGGATCTACAAGATCAAGCATGTTGCAAATGGAAGCATAGAGAAATATAAAGCAAGATTTGTGGCACATGGCTTCTCCTAGAAGGGATAGATTATGAAGAAATTTTTGCACCTGTAGCCATATACACTTCCATCATATCAGTACTTGCTCTAGCTGCAGTGATGAAATGGAATATACACCAGATGGATGTCAAGACCACGTTCTTGAATGGTCTAGTGGAATAGGAAGTGTATGTGGAGCAGCCACTCGGATTCAAGACACATGATAGGGAGACTCATGTGTGCAAATTGAAGGCCCTATATGGTTTGAAATAGGCACCCAGGACATGGTACGGCAGGATTGACAGCTTCCTGACTAGCTTAGGCTTTACCAAGAGTAAAGCAGAATCCAAACTTTACTACAGGTTGAGGAAGTAAACCCAGTGATACTCCTACTGTATGTAGATGACTAGTTTGTAACAGGTGAGGATGGGTTGATTGCTGACACAAAGAGGAAGCTTGCTACTGAGTTCGAGATGAAATAATTGGGTATGATGCACTACTTTCTAGGCATGGAGGTGTGGTAGAATGTGGATGGAATCTCCCTTGGACAAGGGAAGTATGCAGTGGATATCCTGAAGAGGTTCGAGATGATGGACTACAAGGCCATGACCACACCTATGGCATTGAACCTGAAGTTATTAAGTGATGCTTCATCAGATTCGGTTGATGCTACAATGTATCGTTAGATCATTGGGTCATTGATGTACCTGACAAATACAAGACCAGATATTTGCTTTGCTATTAACACATTGATGCAATTTCTGACGGATCTGAGACATGTTCACCTGATTGTTACAAATCATATTCTGAGGTACCTAAAGGGTACAGTTGATTATGGGCTCAAGTATCAGGTGAATCAGAAGATTAACCTAGAGGGTTATGTGGATTCAGATTAGGTTGGCAGTGCCATTGATAGGAAGAGCACTTCGAGGTGATGTTTGAGTATGGGATCAGGTGTGATCTCTTGTTTTAGCAGGAAGCAGTTATGTGTGGCACTAAGTATAGCCGAAGCAGAGTATGTCACAACTTGTTCGGCTAGTTGTGAGGCAGTGTGGCTGAGGAAGCTACTATCTAATTGGTTTTATATCCAGTTGGATGCTACTTGTATATATTGTGACAACCAGAGTTGTTTGAAGTTGTCGGAGAACCATATGTTCCATGACAAGTTGAAGCATATCGAGATCAAATATCACTATATTAGGGATATGGTGCAAAGAGGAGCAGTGAAGCTTGAGTATGTTGCGATGAACGAGCAGATAGTTGATGTGTTGACCAAGACATTAGCCAAAGTGAAGTTTGAGTACCTCAGGGAGAAGCTTGGTGTTCTCCAAATCAAGGTTCCTTCCAAGGGGAAGTGATGAGTCTGTGAGCCTTTTTGACATGGTGGTAGGTAGGGCCTCCCATGGTCAGATGTAAGTGCAGAGCCTTTCTGACATGGTGGTAGGATGGGCCTCCCATGGTTAGATGTAAGTGCTAAACCTTTCTAACACAGTGGCAAGTTGGGCCTCCCATGGTCGGATGTAAGTGATGAGCCTTTTCGACATGGTGACAGGCTAGGCCTCCCATGGTTGGATGTAAGTGTTGAGCCTTTCTGACATGGTGGCAGGCTGGGCCTACCATGCTCAGATGTAAGTGCTGAGCCTTTTTGACATGGTGGCATGTTGGGCCTCCCATGGTCGGATATAAGTGCTGATCCTTTTCAACATGGTGGCAGGATGGACCTCCCATGGTCAGATGTAAGTCCTGATCCTTTCCGACATGGTGGCAGGATGGGCCTCCCATGGTCGGATGTAAGTGTTGAGCCTTTCTGACATGGTGGCAGGATGGGCATCCCATGGTCAAATATAAGTGCTAATCCTACCATGGTCAGATATAAGTGTTGAATATGAAGACCTACATGGAGGCTAGACCTACATCCAGCATGAAAAAGGGCGAGCTCTATAGAACTTCCTATGACGAGTAGAATTAAGAGATAGTATGATGATGATGGTGATTGAGAATTGATGATGATACGGCTTTGATGATGATCCAATAATGACGACTTGTGCTAATGAACTGTGTCAAGAGAATACCTTTCTAGTTAAGAGGGAGTGTTGATGTATTTGTAACTTCAGAATATATTCACTTCTATATTTTATATTGTATTTCATTGTACCCCGACGGAGATGTTTGTTCCTCCGATTAGGAGAGCCATTAATATAATGAAGTCATGTAAATTCATTGAGGTTAACCCTTCATTGTAAGTCAGGAAAATAGTCCCCACAATTGAGTCATATTAGGGTTATTAAACTCTCCTAGTGAGGTTGGCCCTGTAGAGTAAAAGTCAAGTGGAAAACAAGTATAAGTAGAGAGTGAGACTCTCTATTTGAAACACACACTCACTCAACTATAGCGCATGAGTGAGAGAGAAGGATCTCGTACAAGTGAGAGAGAGAATAGCTGTCAAATATCATCTTTGTGTTTTTGGGTTTTACTTTTGCTATTTGTGCTCATTCTATCTCTGAGGAAGTTGCACGGTTTTCTCCTTTATGGTTTACCCGAGGAAAACTCTTTGTGTCTCTTGTATCTTGTGATTATTGATGTGCATGTTATTCTCTCATATAAGATCCTACATAATATTGATTAAATGATAAAATTCTAACAGTAGTTATTGTGGAGGAAAATCTAGGTAGATCTTGTGGAGGTGTCCGTGGATTTGTGGTTGAGCTCACTAGTAGCTCATCAATTCTACCTTTCCACTACCTTAGCAACCTGATAAACCCAACCATAAATTGGCTTGGATGAACCTTGGTGTGTATTTGGCTATGTGTGAGCCTGTTGTTCCCTAGTTCCTTGTGGAAATCATGCCCAACTCGGTGGTGGTAGTTGTTCTGAGATATTGATGAGCACAACTGGCCTATGGTTGGATGGAACATTGTAGCGACATAGCTAGTTGCGGGAAAACTCATTTACAAGATAAGTGCTCTCTTGTATTTTATGTATTTAATTCCTGCAATGTATTTTTTTAAGAATTATTATGAACATATTGAATGCTTGAATGACTAATCTTTGCTTCTATTGTATTTACATGTGTTTTATGTCCCCGGTTAAGATAAGCAGCAACAGTAGTGTAGTCTCATTCTCTCCTCGGCTAGAAAGGGGAGGGGAGGTGACAATCCTTCTTTTATAATGGCATGTTCACAAAGAATCCCTCTTGTATTTTTGTGGAGCACTTGGTCATCATGAGGCTCTTGTAACTCTTGATGATTGGTATTAAATTTGTTATGACAATAATGATGATGCACTTAAATGTATACATGGTATTTGACCCCTTCTTTGAGGAAAACATGGTTGTGGGGATCTTGTCCCTTAACCCACAAGTCTTAATGCATTGGGTCCATGATAAGTGCAAATGACACGTTATGTGGTCATTTGTTGAAGATGAAGTGGAAAAGATGTTAAATCCTTTGAAGAAACTTAATTAATCTCTTGAACAAAAGTTGTTGAAGCCTGCAATGTGTTATTGGAGTCCTTAAAAGTGGTTAAAGAAGCCATCAAAGGTTTTCAAGACAATTTATAATGTCTTGCATAAATTGAAGAAACAAAAGGACAAGAACCTTGTATTTGCAAGCGAGAACCTCTCAATATAATAGTCCTCGTCAAGCACTTTCCATTGATATGTGGAGAATCCACTAACTCTTCATGGTTGAAGAGATATGAATTTTTAAAGCTGACAATGCATTTTTACTCCATCACAAATGTAGGCCTGCTAAAAAGGGGGTTATTTAATTATTTTAAATAACATTTTCAAGGTTGGAGAGCTTATGTTTTGACCCTCAACAACTTGATAAAATTTGTATAAATACAAGTAATTTCATTCTCCATTAGCAAATTTTCATGTTTTTTATATTACTCTGAATTCGAGGGTATGAAACTACTTTGAGACATCCGCAATATGAAGTTCATATGTATGAAGGATAGTTGCATAATTATCTTGGAAAGTGTTGCAAATCAGGTTTCTGATTTATCTCTGAGTTCAGTGCTATAAAGATGTACAGCCACAGAGATAGAGGTCTAACCTTTCTCTAATTTTGGATATACCATTGGATGCAAATTATGAAAGTTCACATATATTGAACTCGATAAAGACGATAGCTTTCTAAGGAAGCCATAGAAGTAAATTTATGAGGAATTTTGATCAAGCTTTGAGCAGCTACTTCTGGTTTTGGAACAATTTTAGATTTGATTTCTGCACATACCGATGCAACAACATCTGTATGTGGATCTTGTAGTGGAAAAGTTGACTGAGGAAGATTAGTACAGATCAAATTTAGGGCCATTATGACGAAGGATTACATAGATAAATATGACCTATGCAATAGCATCTAAAGGCATAGACTTTAAGATCTGATTTTCGTAGATTAAGAAGCATCCAAAATTCTCATTTGTGAAAGAAGTATTGACTAATAAAAGGGTCTATGTAAGATATTTCTTGGACATAGTTGAAGGATATAAGAAGCAATAAATCAAGCTCAGATACTCAGTGATCTTCAAGCAGCCACATAACAATTCTTGAGTTGTTTCAAACAAACCTTCAAGTACATAACTTAGGTCTATTTTGTATTGAATTTCAATGAATTAAGGCATGTGTATTTGTAATTATGTGTTCAGGAAAGAAGAAAAAGTTTTTTTTGATCCAGTAAAGAAGTTTGTGAAGGACCCACGGGAAGGAAGGATAGCCATAGTATATTCATTGAATGACTTGATCTTTGTCGAAGACATCCAAAGTGAAGTAGTAGACAAACATCCAAATATTATTTCAACTCTAATTGATGAAGGAAATACTCCAATGAATCTAGCTTCAAGAAGGAAAGACATTTTTTGAAGAATTGAAACAAGAGTCGATCAAGGCATTGGTTAAGGTATGAAACTCCAAGACAAAGTAGACATTTGAAAACTCAAGCTTAAGTATTACTATCAACCCATCTGATCACTGTGGAAGCATCCGAAGGTACTTGGCTCAGTGAAACAATAGAAAGCTTTCATCTTAGACATCCAAAGGAATTTTAAGGTCTCCATCAATCTTAGACACTCAAGTAAGTATGAATTTCTCCTTAAGTCCAAAACAGTATTTGATTTTGGTAGCCAAGTGTTGGCCTCTTCTTGGATAAATCAAGTGCCAGTAAGAACCTTGTTAGTTGAATACATAAGGACTCTTTAAGACTTGGATTGAATATTTTGGGAGCGGGCTTAAGCCCTATCAATGCATGCTTGTATGTGACTCGACATATTTAGTGAGTTTTGTTGTAATGATAACAATCCTTATGACTAAATTTTTTACTTGATGAGACAAAAGAAAACCTTGGATCAATTAGCACAAGTCGACATCCTTGACAGAGACAGTTGAACTGACATAACAAGTGTTAGAAAAATAGGATCGGAGAGAAATAACAATAATCACGATGCAAATATAAAACACACTAACACATTACAAGAGAGACACCAATATAACAAGGTTCACCCAAGATGGACTACATCCACATAGAAATTGAAGTCCTTTTATTATTATATCATCCAACAAAATGAAGGGATACAAGCTGCAGCAAACCTATTGTACTTCCTCTTCACTCTGTCACAGTCTCTCACAAAATCACAGAGATCATTTTACAGCGCTACAATATAATACATAGTCGTATTACAATACTTTCCTTTTATAGGGGAATTACCATGGAAAAATACCACGGGTCACCCAATACCATGGGCCTGTAAACTGTTGGACAACAAACATCCCAAAAAATTCTTTCGGGGGTGTTTCCCTCAGACCCCCCAACTGAGGTGGGTTGTCCCCCCAAACCCCAACAAGTGGGTGATGCCCCCCCACACCCCCCCTTATTGGGACAAGTGTACAATAAAACTAGGGTACAAACACAAGTGAACAACAACATCTCTGAATCAAGAAGATTAGGCTCCACAACCAACAATCTCCCACTTGGAGACTGATCACAACAACTCCACCGTTGTTGCACTTAATGTACTATGATCTGAACCTTGGACCTGGAAAAAATTTCATATTCACCTTCATGTTTGAAGGCCAACAAAAACCAATAAGGAACTCAGTTTTTCTCTAATTACTACCTTTCTTGACATGTCTGCATGATTCTAGCTAGGAAAAAAAAAATATTCATTTATTTTTTTAATTAATCATTTTTATAAGGAAATTTGTAAAAGGAAAAAAAAAATATTTATCTAATACATTTTTTTCTTAAGATTTTTAAAAGAAAAGTGATAAACAAAACCTTTAAAACAAAAAAAATTGTAACAAATTTTAAATTTTAAAAATCAAAAATTGTATAATTTTTATTATATATATAACACATTAAAAAACAAGAAAAAAAAATTTTAATTATAAAAATTAAAAAAAAAAAAAACTAACAATACCTACCTCTCCACCACCCCTCCCCTTCCCCGCCTCTCCCCACATGACCCCCTTCTAGTGGTCGTGATTCTCAGAATCCAATCGCCCTCTCCTCCTCCTCTGCACCGCTCCCCATCCCCCTTTTACCCCTCATGCACCTCCCCTCTGTTTTTCCCTCTTTCCCCTCCCCCCTCCCTCTCCTCCCCTTCGTCCCCCCCTTCTCCACCCTTCCAGCCTCCCCCTCCTAACCACCCCCCTACCCACGTTGCCCTTTCGACCGCGCGATTCGGTGGAGAGTGGAGAGGGGAGGGAGTGCAAGGGAGGGAGAGGGGTAGGGGGAGGGGTAGGTTTTGTTATGTTTTGTTTTAAGCTTTTTTTAAATATTTATTTAATTAGTGTTT
>LPNX010995548.1:17991-50945 GCA_001517045.1 Pseudotsuga menziesii | reverse complement strand
TATATATATATATATATTTGAATTTCTTTTCATTTTTAGTTTAAATTTGTTAAAATAATAATAATAATAATTTACATAATAATAAAAAATTATACTTTGTATGTTTTTGAAATTTATGTTTCATTTACAATTTCTTTTTATATATTTTTTTACAATTATCATTTAAATTTTTTATCAATAAATTTTCTCATTTTTTTTAATTTTTGTTTTTTAATTTTTTTTAAAGATATAGTTTTTTCAAATTTTAACTTTGAATAAAAATGACAGTTATTTTAGGAGGTCCACTTTTGAATCTAGTGGTCGATTTAGGGCTTCGACTACAATGATATCACCCATGGTTTATTTTGGAGTTGTTTTTGGGGGTTTTGAAGCAAAAATATAAATTTTATGGTTTACTATACGGTTTTAATATGAATTATATTGTAAATTCTTTTATTTTATATGGAAAGAGCGGTGAAATAATTTCTTGAATAATTTGTGTTTAACTAAGTGCTAGTTATATATAGTGTTACTGAGAGACTTAATAATTAAAATTTTAAATTATGATACAATAACATAATACTGTCATTTTTTGAAAAAGTGTGCTACTAGTAGCATTAGTTTTCAATTCAATGCTTGATTTTAAGGTTATTGTAAATAATGAAAAGGATTATTTTCTTCCATGTCCACATTTTTAGCCCACTTTTTTATTTGGTGTTTTTTGGTGTTTTTTGGCACAAAAATAGGATTTTTATGGCTATAGTTCTTGTTTCGAGTATAAAGTTCTTGTCAAGTTGTATAACACGTTCTCTTTACTAGCCTCTGTAGAAGAAGCATACTCTACTTCTGTTGTTGAAAGTGCAACAACTTTTTGCATTTTCAAAATCCAACTTACTGTTGTTCCACCTACTGTAAAAACATACCTTATGGTGCTCCTCTTGATGTCTTTATCACTTTCCATATTTGCATCAACATATTCCTACATAACAGTGTATGAACCTCCAAAACATAATGCATGAAAAGTGGTACCTCTCAAATACTTGAGAATACACTGTACTGCCCTCCAATGCTCTTTACCTGGAATGTTAATATACCTACTCACAACTCCCACTGCATGTGCAATATCTGGTCTTGTGCACACCATGGCATACATCAAGTTGTCAATTGTTGATGAATATGGAACCTTGGACATGTATTTTATCTCTTCCTGTGTCTTGGCACACATCTCCTTACTTAGTTTGAAATGGCTGGTTAAAGGTGTACTAATTAGTTTTGCATTCTGTATTCTAAACCTGTCCAACACATTTTCTATGTACTCACCCTAATACAATGACAATTTGCAATTTTTCCTCTCTTGTTATTCTCATACCAAGGAGTTGCTTTGCAGCACCAAAATCCTTCATCGCAATGATTTAGCTAGTTTCCTTTTGAGAACATTTATATCCTGCATGTTATACCCTGCAACAAGCATGTCATCCACATACAATAACAATATAATATATCTTCAATTATCTAACCTCTTGAAATAAACACAGTGGTCAGAATGACATCTACTATAACCTTGTTCTATCATAAACTTATAATTTCAAATACCACTATCTTGGAGCTTGTTCCAGGCCATACAAGCTCTTCTTCTACCTGCAAGGAAAATTATCCTTCCCTTTGAACTCATACCCCTATGGCTACTTCATATAAATCCCTTCCTCCAAATTCCCATGGAGAAAGGTTGTTTTTACATCTAACTGTTCAAGATGCAAATATTCTACCACCACTAGACTTAAAATAGTCCTAATTGAAGTCATTTTAACAACAAGAGAAAATATTTCATCAAAATGTATACCTTCCTATTGATTTGCGATTTTCATAATCCCATAAGTGATAACCAAAATCGTCAACCCTATATCTAATAAAGGTGCATTTCTTGGGTTTAGCCTCAAGATTTGTTCTATTTTCTTTATCAATATGGGAAAATGCTTCACAACCAAAAATTATTAGAAATGAGTAGTTTACCTTTTTACTTGTCCATGCCTCCTCTAGAATTCCACCATCCAAAGCACTTGAAGGCCCTCTGTTTATTAAGTAAACAGCATTATCTACAACATCAAGCCAAAATTGTAAAGCAGCGTTGCATGCAATCTCATACACCTTACATGTCACATGATCAACCTATTCATCCTTTTTGGCACACCATTTGCTTGCGGTGTTCATGGGATTGTCTTGTTTCTACGAACCCAGTACAAACAGTAATTATCAAACTCCTTGTTGTAGTATCCACCTCCATTATCATATATGATACATTTCAACCTTTTTCCCTATCTCATTCTCAAGCAAAGCTTTCCACTTATTAAAAGTAGTAAACACGTCATTTTTTTGTCTAATGCAATAAACCCAAGTTTTTCTAGTTGTGTCATCAATAAAATTAACATAATAACAAGAGCCACCAAGAGATTGTACCTGATATGGTCCCCATACATCAATATGCACAAACTCTAACTTTTCACTCTTCTTTTGTTTTCCAACCTTGAGAAATCTAACTCTCTTCTATTTTCCATAAACACAATTCTCACATAATTCCAAACTTACTTGCTTCAAATCTGCAAGCAATTTTCTTGAGTGAATAATCTACATCCCCTCCTCACTCATGCGGCTAAGCCTATGATGCCACAATGTTGCACCTATTTCTGTGGAATCTATAGAGATAGAATAATCAGTACTATGAGGACATAATACAACGTACCTATCCTATCTCATTTTGATATTACCAGTGCTCCTTTAGTGATATTCCACCATGTTTTTGCAAACGTAGACAAATAGCCGCTATCTCCCAATTTACCTATTGGGATCATATTTCTTTTCATAACAGGAATATTCTTTAGATATTTTAGCATCCATTCATTTTCATTATTTAACTTAATGTGTACCCTACCCATTCCAACAATTTTACATGGTTCATCATCCCCAAAAAAATCATGTCCAAAATCACCTGGAACATAATCATGAAATAATTTCCTATGGGTTGTAGCATGACATGAAGCCCCTGAATCTACTACCCAAATCACTAGTATTATCTGATGAAAGAATCAAATCATATTGTAACACATCATTGTTGGGTCCTGAATTTACCCATTTCTACCCTACTCCGTTTTATCCTTTCTCCCTATTTTTGTCCCCATTTTGCAGCCGGATCGTTATCTTTCTCATACAAACAAGCATGAAAGTACTAGGTATAAATAATTATTCATTATTTCGTTTTATGTTTGGTTTTACTTACAATTATGAATTTTACCTTTCATCTATGTTGATCTATTAATGATTTGAAAGAAGGATTTAGAATCACCAGGTGACGCAACTGCAACAACTCGTCATATCCGAAAGTTAGTCCCGCTTGGCATCAGCTACTTGCTCAATGAATTGGTCAACATTAATGACAAAGGAATCTCAGATACTCCTTCACATTTGCAACTGAAACTCCCCCAGGAATTTTCTGCATTTCGTTGGGCATGTCCGTTCACAGAACAGCTCGAAGTAAAAGCCTATTTATTCTTGAGTTGATTTTATGCAAGGGATTGTTAGTTGTAAATGTCTTGATGATTCGGCAGCGTGAAGATCAAATATATTCATGGTTGTCTGAAATTTATGTAACAAAATAGCTTTACTCTTGTATAGGTATACGCAAGCAAGGACAACCAAGGGTTCACAAATTGTAAGAGATATAGTAGAGTGACTGTAACTGCAACTGCAACTTTATCAAATTAATAAAGGAGTGACAATTCTTGGCATTTCTCTATTGTAGACTTTGTCAGCTTTCGACAGCATCTCTGTTTGAAGGCCAAGGCCTGCCTTCTAACATAGTTGCTAGTAGTTTAGATGCTTTAGTTTATTTTGTTTTTGTTTAGTGTGGAATTTCAGTTTGATACATCTATATGGTTCGTTGCAACTTCATTTATTCAGTGATTACATTATTTGGTTTTCCTTTGGCTTCTTGTAGGTGGTTTGGTGTATCATTCGGTTGTATAGTTAATCTTTCCATTTACGCAAAAGTGTGTTAATAGTTGTTGCAGACTCACTCCGCTCCTATGGTGTGTGTGTTATTTATCTTTCTAGAGTTTGCCTGATTAGATAGGTCATTTTCTTTGATGAATTTGTTGCTTGATTAATGATTAGAGATCTTTTTGATTTGGTAATTTAGACTTCCAGGTTCTGCAAAAGTAATTCTAGGTGGATTTCTCTTTAGATCATAAACCTTAAGACTAGTATGATATGAAATAGAAGTTCATTTCAATTTCTAGATGGGTAATGTTACTTTGATTTATTACATGGAGATGAGTTGGTTGAGAAGTGATTAGGATTGAATTATTTTCATTTTACTTATCAACTACTGAAAATGTTTATGCATATAATTTTCTAATTGCCTTTGAAATAACAAACTTCCCTGGGTTGACAATTAAATATTGAACACTCTTCATGTTAAGTAATTAATAAGTATATAGAGTGCCCAACATTTTGGCGTCGTTGTCAGGGAAGGTAATTGATAGCCATAGTTAGTAGTTGAATAGGTTCATTTTCTTTAGTAGGCATGATTCTCAAGTGCAGGACCGATAAGATGTAGTGAAGAGTTGTGCATCCTTCAATAGACCAAACGGGTTCCTAACCCAAGGATTAGGTATGATTCATAATCTTGCATGATTTATAGGTTTGCATGATTACAAGAATAAGTCAACGGGAAATTCCCATAACCCCCCCAAAATACTAACTTGGCATATGGAAGAGGTCATGGTTGTAGCCCAGGATTAGGGAGAAATACATTCGTTGATGCATTAGTTGCCAGGGTTAATTCTTCTACTAGGGATCGAAATCAAGGACCATCATCTGTGACAAGAAGCCTTGTTTCTCCTAGGCTGGAAGCATCAGTGTCAACTATGGAGAGAAAAGTAGGAGCTGTGACATCATCTGGTGTCCATGTGGAATAAAATCCTGGATATAAGGGTATTTATGTGGGATTAGGTGGACCATAGTAGTTCTATTGGATCAACAGAGAGGAAGTTACAAAAGAGGAGTGGCTGTGGTTTCGACGGGAATTTGAAGATCATAAGAATCAAGAAAATATAGAGGAAGAGGTAATCATGAATAACGAGCGTCGCCATGACGATCATGAAAAAAAGGTAGGGGACAATCATAACGATAATGATGACTTCCAGCATGAGGAGAAAGTCGCCAGAATCCAGTTCCCTATTCAAAAACCATATAGATAGGCCCCCATGAAGAATATTTCACCTCGGTGTTACCTCACTTTCATGGGAAGTCCACAGAAGATCCAAATGAATTCCTCTTTGAGTTTGACATTATCTGTCGAAGTTATGACTACAGCTCCAGTGAGTACAAGATGAAACTATTTCCTTCTACCTTGAAGGGTAATGATTTACATTGGTTTATGAGTTTGGGTGGTGAAATTGTTGCAACTTAGGAGAAGATGAAACAGGTGTTTCTCGAGAAATACCAATAATATTGTAGGATGAAGGATAATAGAGAAGAGTTATTTAATATTGTGCAAAAAGATGATGAGAGTTTGGAGGATTTTGTGGAAATAATTTTGTATAATGTGTAGAGGTCAGGCCAAACCACTATTGGAAGGGATTTTCTCAAGATCATTCTATTGCGGGGAATAAGAAAAGACTGAATGGACATGCTTAATCTGTTATGGAAGGGAGATATCTCCAAAGAATCTTTTGATCATATTGTGGACTTAGGTAGATGATAATCCAAGGGATCTTCTGGAACCAGCACAAAGGATAAATACGTTTTCTCACGGGTACAGAAGTCAAATGGCAGAGGAGCTACTTGGGCAAAGATTCGTAATCTCCTCGAGAATTTTAAATCTGACATGATGAGTTCCAACTTTTCATAACTGGATGTAATGAGAGAAAAACCGTAGAAAGTGGATGAAGATCTGGTACTTGGGGTGTTATTCCCTTAGTGCAGGAAGAAGAACCCACTGAAAGGATGTCCACTTGATAAGGTGGAGGTGTGTCGCCTATGCGATTTAGAGCATGATAACAAAGATTGACCCTCCCTTCCAAAATCCAAAGCAGTATTTCAAGCATCCACTGTAGACATGAAACAAGCCTATTTTATTGCGCAGAAGAATCCATGGAAACCTCAGGTTTCGGGTATGCATTATGAGCCTACTCCTTTCAATTCCTAAAATAATGTTAATAATCAATTTCCTCCACCATACTCATATCCTAACATATAGTGGAACCAACCTTCGTAACCTGCAGCACAATATCTAAACCCTTGGACTTCATGGGAACCACATCCAAACCAACAAGCTCCTTGGTCTCCAAGATGGAGAAATCTGTATCCATGGAACCAGTTTTCTCATAACCATCCATCATATCTGCAGAATCAGCAGCCTCAGCTGCAAATACCAAATAATGCTACACAAATGGGCGCACCACTCAGTCCTCAATTGTCTGCTCAACCTAACCCCAATCCCAACAATAAGGCGGTGCAACAATTTGAAATTTCCAGTATGCCAGCTTATTCCATTTCCCCTCTCCCTTGCAATAATTTACACTTACGATCAGGGAGGGTGGTGGAACCAATATTCATTGAGGATGTTCCATCAAGCTATGACTGATGAAGGAATGAATCCACAATTTCGAAATTCATTCAATTCAGCGATCCCCAATGTTGAGGACGTTGAAATGTTGATTGATACACATGATGAAACAACAACTGAAACACTTACAGAGACACATACTAAAATGAAAATTACACAGTCTTCAAGAGAGCTACCATATCCTGAACGATTAACCTTGCAAAAGGCCATGGAACAACCTAGTTTCAACCTCATAGGAGAGTTAAAAAATATTTATGTAATAATTCCACTATTACAAGCCCTATATGATGTACCTATTTATTCCAAAATGACTAGAGACCTCGTTGTAAAAAAATCAGGAAGGAAACCTAAAGATCCCCCTACAATGCATGTGGTAGGAAATCTGTCTGAACTAACAATGGGGAATGTAATATTCCCCAAGCTTTATTTGTAATATTTTTTGAAAGACTATTTTATTTTTTAATGTGATTGACGGACATGGAATATGCCAATCAGTCCTTGGAGGAAAAATGTAACTGAAATGTTATGCTTGTAATAAAAAACTAAATGATAGGGACATCCATGTTAAATGAGCAATCTATGCATGCAAGAGTGGGGGACGTGAAGGGTCACTCTCAGGAAATTTACACCAGGTGTGGGAATGTCAGTATAGTGCTAGACCCACCCTGGGCAATCAAAGATGTAGTGGAGCAGAAATTGTTGGAGGGAATTGGTTGTTAGGTGAAAAAACACCTAGGAAAAACAAAAACAAAAACTACAAATAAGGAAGCATATGCTAGGAGGCGGGACGTCGCTGAGTATGTTGGAACAAGGAAATACTTGCTGTGTGAGCACCCTGTGTTTGGAACGTGGAAAGAAATACTTGCTTTGTGAGCACTCTGTGTTAGGCAAGTGATTTCTCAATGGACAACTGGACTAAGTTTGACTGTCACCACTACTGGAATGCATAGTTTAGCTCAAGGGTGATTGAGGATGGAAAGATACATGCCTAATATACAGTTGGGTGGAACGTGGTTGTTCCCTTTTCATTGCGGCTCGCTTACAATAGGATTCATCACTAGTGTTTTGTTCTTTCCATTCTGTCGAACTTTGGCTATGTTGTTTACATGCAAATATGTGTTTCAATGTCAAGGAAATGATGATCAGTAGCTTCAATCTCACCGATGGAAATAATTCTAAGGAACTATTAGTCTCATCTTTTGTTGTTAGATGATTGTGCCTTGTATTGGGGTAAATGAAAAATCAAATGGTGTATTAGTGTGTTGTACAGAGTCACCATTATAATGCATGATTTCCTCTTATTGATGAGATTAGGGAATGCCTGAAAATGTATGAATGTATGCTTCAATGTTGTT
The DNA here is from genome assembly GCA_001517045.1 of Pseudotsuga menziesii. Lineage (NCBI taxonomy): Eukaryota > Viridiplantae > Streptophyta > Pinopsida > Pinales > Pinaceae > Pseudotsuga > Pseudotsuga menziesii. The sequence continues at coordinate 42,989 of LPNX010995548.1, read as the reverse complement.
GAAATGATAAGAGAATACCCTTAGGATTTTTGATGAAAAATATGGTTGATGAATAGGGTGTGCACATATGATTAGGATTGCATTGGTTATGTATATTATTAATGGTATGGAATGCACCTTCTATGTTTTTCAATCGACTAGAACTTATAGGTTGACTTAGTTCCTAGAAAAGGATAATTCATTCTCTGTGTGAATGAATGTGACTTGTATTTGATGTTTCTGGGTTGCATAATGGTGTCATAACGTCCTGTAAAGAGTTGCTTGCATATTGTATGTTCCCCCTTATTTAAACACCCGGGATATTTGTTCCCTATGGGAGGTTTGAGCTTTGTTCTAGGTTGAACCCTCACAGGATTACTAAAGCTCATGAATAATAATTGTAGCTTTGGAATGAGATTAGTTACACTTGCATCTACTCTTTTTCCCTACAAAATCTCAGACCAGTGAAGGAAGAAAAGGAAAGGAGGGTCGAGCTGGACAAGGGGAAGATCAAAGGCTGTAGACAATTTTACCAAGGAAAGATGCTCAGACTTAAGAATTTTGGTAAGGGAAGAAAGGTTAACTTACAGGCAGAATATTCTGTCAGATGGATTGAGGGAATCAGATCAACGGTGGACAGATATTTCACTGAGAAGACATGCATGAATAAATTAAGTTTCCAGATCTGAGAAATCTTGTACACCCTGCATGTTTCGACGATTGTTTTTTAATGATGTTGGAGATCAACGACGGGACTGGATTTTGCAACCTCAACAAGCGCAGATAAATGAAATTTCCAGATTTGCAGAATCTGTTAGTCCCATTGAAGTTGAACGGTGAAGATCAAACGAGGATTTAGATCTATGGCAGAGGTTCATTTCGTAATATCAACAAGCACGGATAAATGAACTTTCCATATTTACAGAATCTGGTAGGCCCGGCCAAGTTGAACGGTGAATATCAAATGAGGATTTAGATATATAGAGGAGGTTCATTCCACAATATGAACAAGCACAGATAAATGAAATTTCCATATTTGTGGAATCTGGTAGGCCAAGTGAAGTTGAATAGTGAAGATCAAACAAGGATTTAGATCTATGGCGGAGGTTCATTTTGAAAAATCAACAAGCGCGGATAAATGGACTTTCCAGATTTGCGAAATTTGGTAGGCCCAGCGAAGATGAACGATGAAGATCAAATGAGGATTTAGATCTACTGCAGAGGTTCATTTCGCAATCTCAATAAGTGCGAATAAATGAACCTTCTAGATTTGCAAAAATACAGTAGACCCGGCGAGGATGAATGGTGGAGATCTGATCCCGCAAGATTGATGGTTGAGGTTGACCCCACAAGAATCAACGGTGCGAAAGAAGTCATGCATAAATACGGGAAGTGAACGAGTAAAGGTATTGTATCTCAAGATTTCTGAAGTCGAAATTTGGAAAGCGGAATATGAACGAGTAAGCGTATCGTAGCTCGGGATTTCTGAATTCTGAAGCCCAAAGCCAAAAGTCAAAAAGTCAGAAGTCGAAAATTGAAAAATTAACAATTAAGCATACCGTATTTCAAGATTTCCACAACCCGAAGTCAGAAACCGGAAAAGTGACAAGCATACCGCATTTCAGGATTTTTCGCTACCCAAACTCGGAATTGAAAGTCAAAAAGTTGGAATTCAGAAATCGAAAAAGTGACAAGTGAGCATACCGCATTCAGGATTTTCGCTACCCAAAGTCAGAATCAGAAGTCGAAAGTCTGAAGTTGGAAAGCGAAAAAGTGACAAGTGAGCATACCGCACTGCAGGATTTTCGCTACCCGAAATCAGAAATTAGAAGACGGAAGGCGAAAGTTGGAAAAGTCAGTTTCAGTGCGAAAATGACTTATCTGGTTGTTGAAGTGGATTTAATTGCGGAAAGATGTATTTCCTTCCGAAAATTAATGTTGTTTGCATTTTAAGCTTAATGTCAATTTTTTACGAAAGGTTATAGCCATAATGCATGTGAAAGAAAAAAAAAAATATACATATATATATGCATTTTAGTAGGTTTTATGGGTATGTCACATATGGTATCAGAGCCACAGGTTTCAATCCTCTCACCTTTTGGGGAACATCTAGTTCTGCTACAATATGGAAAAAAAATCATTCTAAACAATTTTGTGTTGGAATGTTTTGTGTATGAACATGAATTATTTTGTAACAAGATACAGTTATGGCCTTACAAAATGAACATGATTACCCACTTGAATAAGGTACACCAGTAATGCACCCAATGCATCCAGAAACAGAGCGTTCTAAAGCAATCCAGGTACTTGAAACAATGAAGAATTTGATAGTGGACATACAAAGCTTCAAAGCAGAAACTGAATAGGTGAAAAGAGCTCAAGAAAAATAGCATGAGATCAATTAGATATTATTGCAAAGCTTGCATGAGAGGAACAATGGGGAAAAACAACCAGCAAAAGCATTGAGGGACCCGAAAGTTGGGGACAGTGCCGAAAGAAAAGGCAGTTCCTCCCAGGAAACTGAAAAATCTAGGAATCTAGCCTAGACAACCGGGAAGAGAAAAGTAGACCACCAGGAAGGAGAATTCAAGAAAATTAAACCCACCGGTTTTGATGGGGAATCAAGGACTAGAGAAGAAGTGGAAGCTTGGTTGTTGGATATTAAAAGTACTTTCATATTTACAACTATTCCAGCAACATGAAGGTAAGGATGGCAGTTTACAACCTGAAAGATGGAAAGGCTAGTATTTGGTGGCAACACCTAAAAATATCTAGTGGATTAAAAGAGAAGAGCCTAGAATGGTTAGAGTTTAAGAAACTCTTCAAGAAACAGTATTTATCAGAAATCTATTATGAAAGAAAGACCAAGCAATTTTATGAATTGAAACTTGGTCAAATGACCATGGAGGATCTCATCAATAAATTTCTAGATCTGCTACGGTTTGTGTCGCACATTAAAGAAGAAAATTAAAGGTCCAATGATTCTTAAGTTGCCTGCAACAGTATTACAAAGATCGGATTGAATTCGATAACCCCAAGACGTTGGATGAAGTGTTAAGAAAAGAAATACTATGCTTTGAGCAATATAAACAAAGGAATGACCTATCTAAAGTCTGGAAGGATAAGAAGCAAGAAAAATTCAACCTATGGAAGAAGGGATTCCAACTACCACCCTTCAGTAACATGCCAAGGAATCCTCAAGGAAACTCCTACAAACAAAGTGGACAGTTTCAGCATAAGGACAATAAACCTCTGCGACTTGGACCAAAAGGGGTTGTTGGAACCCTTAAAGAACCTTTGAAGTGTTGGGAATGTGAAGGTCCCCACTTATGAAGGAACTTCCCACTCCTCGATGAACCCAACAAGACTGTACACAAATTGTAAGAATCTTCCACTGTGGTAAATATTGTCAAAAGTTTTCACCGGATTAATGCATCTCTTGAAGATCGACAGGCAGATCGTCAATCTACAGTCGTAGAGATTGAAGGTACTATTTCTAACCAAAATCTTTCTATACTGATTGATCCAAGAGCTCATTTAAGTTACATCACTCCTAAAATGATAGAGAATTGTCAGGTCACCAAGGTAAGGAATAGAAGACCTTCGTCGGTCCAATGGCTACTGGAGCAAAAAGGAAGGTAGCTGATCTTATTGCTCATTATGAAATTTAAATACAGGATCATGCAACTAGGATCAATTTGAATGTTTTGCCTCTAGGGTCATATGATATTATCATTGGCATGGACTGGTTAGAAAAGTATAAAGTAGTATTAAATTTCTTTGATAAAAACTTTAGTTATGTTGCTGAAGATAAAATTGTTAGCAAGTTAAAGGGTTTTAGTAAACTTGTTTCCTTAAGGAAGATATCTTCCTTGCAATTGAGGAAGTGTTTGAGGAAGGGTTGTAAGCTCTATGCGGTAAAAGTTCTTGACCTACTATTTAATGAAAACCCAACATCTATAATGGACCACCCGGTGTTAAATGAATTCATGGATGTGTTCCCAGAAGAGATGCCTAGACTGCCCCCTCAACGAGAAATATATTTCTCCATTGCAATAATGGGCCTGGGTCTACTCCAGCATACAAAGTTCCTTATCGAATGAGTATCCCTGATTTAACCGAATTGAAAATCCAGTTACAAGAACTACTAGATAAGGGTTATATCAAGCCTAGTGTATCACCCTAGGGAGCCCCAGTTTGATTTGTCAAGAAGAAGGATGGGACTTCAATACTTTGCATAGACTACAGACAATTAAATAAAGTGACCATAAAAAAAAGTATCATCTGCCTCAGATTAATGATTTATTCGATCAAGTAGGGGGAGAAAAAGTCTTCTCCAAGTTGGATTTGAGGTTTGGTTACCACCATATCAGGATTAAGGAAGAAGATGTTAAGAAAACAATCTTTAGGACCAGATATAGGCATTACAAATTCGTAGTAATTCCTTTCGACTTGACCAATGTCGCTGCCACATTTATGTGTCTGATGAATAGCATATTTAACAAGTATTTGGATCGGTTCCTATTAATATTCATTGACGATATCCTAATCTACTCAAGGACAGAAAAAGAACATCAGCGACACTTGAAAATCATGCTACATACCCTAAGAGACCACCAGTTGTATGCTAAGTTCGAGAAATGTGAATTCTTCAAGAAAGAAATCCAGTACTTAGGACATGTCATCTCAGAAAAATGGATTGCGGTAGATCCGCAAAAGATAAAGGAAATTTTGGAATGGCCTATGCCTAAGGATATCATTGACATTCGATCTTTCATGGGACTCACCGGGTACTATCAAGGGTTCATCCAAGGGTTCTCAAAGATAGCCTATCCTATTACTTCCTTACAAAGGAAGGGAGTAAAGTTTGTATGGTCTGTGAAGTGTCAGGAAAGCTTTGAAAATATAAAAATATTCTTAACCATAGCCCCGATCTTGAAGGTGGTTGAACCCTATAAAGACTACACAGTATGTACTGATGCTAGCAAGGAGGGATTGGGGGGAGAACTATCTCACGAAGGGCATGTGGTATGTTACGAATCATGCAAGTTGAAGGATCATGAACTAAATTATGTAGTGCATGATCTAGAATTGACAATAGTAGTGCATGTCTTAAAGATGTGGCATCACTACCTATTAGGGAAAAAGTACCTTTTGTTGATAGATAACACATGTGTAAAGCATATGTTTACTCGGCCTGGACTCAATGCCAGACAAGCACGATGGATGTCCTTCTTAAGCGAATTTGACTTTGAAGTGAAGGATATCAAAGGTAAGGAAAATAAAGTGGTTGATGCACTCAGCCGAAGAACTCATGGAGTATATGAGATCACCGTGAGTCAACTAGAAGGTGATCTGTTGAGACGAATAAGCATCCATGATGCTGAATATGGGAACCTACTAAATAAATTGCTAACAGAAGAGGTAAAATTGAACGGGACAGAATTCATAGTAGCCCAGAAAGGATTAATTTGGTTTAAAAGAAGATTATGCATGCCTAATGTTCTATATTTAAAATTGTTTATTTTGAATGAAATGCATAAGCCTCCTTACGCAGGACACCCTGGTTACCAAAAGATGATAACAGACATCAGGAAGCAATTCTTTTAGCCTAAATTGAAGGCAGATCTAGTTGAGTACCTGTCTAAATGTTTGGAATGTCAACAGGTCAAGACGGAGCATCAACATCTAGCAGGTTTGTTACAACCCTTACCAATTCCCGAATGGAATTGGGAGGTAATATCTCTAGATTTTATCACATGTTTTCCATTAACTCAAAAACAACATGATTCAATTATGGTTGTAGTTGATAAATTAAGCTAGTCTGCTCATTTTATACCTGTGAAATCGACTTATAAGGCTGTCAATATTGCAGAAATATTCTTGAAGGAAATATTTCGACATCATGGAGTGCCAAAAATGGTAATTTATGGCCGGGATGTCAATTTTACATCAAAATTTTGGAATTCATTGTTTGCAGGATTGGAAACCAAGATAAACTTCATCACTAGTTATCACCCTGAAACAGATGGACAAACATAACGAACAAGCCAAGTCATTGAGGACATGTTGAGGATGTATGTCATGGAAACACCCACTAAGTGGGAAGACTATCTGCATCTGGCAAAGTTTGCATACAATAATGGATACTAGGCCTCTGCCAAGATGAGCCCATTTGAAATCATGTATGGAAGGAAGCGTAATACCCCCGTTAGTTGGGATATCCATGTGGATCGTTTGATGGTAGGACTTGAAATGTTGCAAGACATGGAACAAAATGTTTGGGGGGTACAAAATAATTTGAAGGTGGCACAGGATCCCAAAAAGAGTTGTGCTGACTTGAAAAGATAGCATAAAGAGTTTTCGGTTGGAGATCATGTTTACCTCCAAGTCAAGCCCAAAAAGAGCTCCATGAAACTAGGAATTTGTACCAAATTAATGCCATGGTTCGATAGACCCTTTCAAGTCTTGGAAAGGATTGGACCCATGGCATACAAGCTTGCTCTTCCAGTAAACTTAAGAATTCATAATGCTGAAGAAATATGTATATGATTCCACTCACATCATTGATTGGAATGTGGTACATGTGGAACCAGAGGGCAAATTCCAAGTGGAACCTGTGCGCATTCTGGACAGGAAAGAAACTGTGCTTTGGAACCTGGAATATGCCAATCGGTACATGGAAGAAAAATGTAACTGAAACATTGTGCTTGTAATAAAAATATGAATGATAGGGACATACATGTTGAATGAGGAAACTATGCATGCGAGAGTGGGGAATGTGAAGGGTGACTCTCAGGGAAGTTACACCAGGCGTGGGAATTCCAGTATGGTGCTAGACCCACCCTCGGGAATCAAATATGTAGTGGAGCGGAAATTCCTGGGGGAATTGGTCGTTAGCTGCAAAAAGACCTAGGAAAAACAAAACAAAAAAACTATAAATAAAGAAGCATATGCTAGGAGGTGGGATGCCGCTAAGTATGCTGGAACAAGGAAATACTTGTTGTGTGAGCACCCTATGTTAGGAAAGCGGAAAGAAATACTTGTTTTGTGAGCACTCTGCGTTAGGAAGGTGATTTATCAATGGAGAAATGGACTGAGTTTGACTGTCACCACTCTTGGAATGCATAGTTTATCTCAAGGGTGATTGAGGACGGAGAGATCCATGCCTAATCTATGGTTGGGTGGAACGTGGATGTTCCCTTCTCATTGTGTCTCGTTTACAACAAGTTTCATCACTAAGGTTTTGTTCATGTCATTCTATTGAACTCCAGATATGTTGTTTACGTGCAAATATGCGTTTCAATGTCAAGGAAATAATCATCAGTAGCTTCAGTCTCACCAGTGGAAATAATGCTTAGGGATTATTATTCTCATGTTCTGTTGTTATATGATGGTGCCTTGTATTGGGCTAAATGAAAACTCAAATGGTGTATTAGTTTCTTGTACATATTCATGAGTATAATGCATGATTTCCTCTGATTGATGAGCTTAGGGCATGCTTGTAGATGTATGAATGTATGCTTCAATGTTTCTGAAATGATAAGAGAATGCCCTTAGGCTTGTTGATGAAAAGTATGGTTGATGAATAGGGTGTGCACATGTGATTAGGATTGCATTCGTTATGTAGATTATTATTGGTATGGAATGCACCTACTATGTTTTTCAATCCACTGGAACTTATAGGTTGACTTAGTTCCTAGAAAAGGATAATTCCTGCTCTGTGTGAATGACTGTGACTTGTATTTGAACATTTTTGGGTTGCATAATGGTGTCATAACGTCCTGTAAATAGTTACTTGCATACTATATGTTTCCCCTGATTTAAACACCCATGATATGTGTTCCCTATGGGAGGTTTGAGCTTTGTTCTGGATTGAACCCTCCCAGGATTATTGAAGTTCATGAATAATAATTGTAGCTTTGGAATGAGATTAGTTACACTTGCATCTACTATTTTTCCCTACAAAATCTCAGACCAGTGAAGGAAGAAAAGGAAAGGAGGTTCAACCTGGACAAGGGGAAGGTCAAAGGCTGTAGACGATTTCACCATGGAAAGATGCTCAGACTTAAGAATTTTGGTAAGGGCAGAAAGATTAACTTGCAGGAAGAATCTATCGTCGGATGGATTGAGGGAATCAGATCAATGGTGGACAAAGATTTCATTGAGTAGACATGCACAAATCAATTAAATTTCCAGATCTGTGAATTCTTGTACACCCCACATGTTTCGACTACTGAGATTTCATGATGTTGGAGATCAACGATGGGAGTGGATTTCACAACCTCAACAAGCGTGGATAAATGAACTTTCCATATTTTCAGAATTCAATAGGCCTAGTGAATTTGAATGGTGAAGATCAAACAAGGATATAGATCTACGATGGAGGTTCATTCTGCTATATCAACAAGAGCGGATAAATGAACTATCCATATTTACGAAATCCAGTAGGACCAGCGAAGTTGAACGGTGAAGATCAAACGAGGATTGAGATCTATGGTGGAGGTTCATTCCGCAATATCAATAAGCGCAAATAAATGAAATTTCCATATTTGAGAAATTCGGTAGGCCCAGCAAAGTTGAATGGTGAAGATAAAACGAGGATTTAGATCTACGGAGGAGGTTCATTTCGCAATATCAAGAGGCGCAGATAAATAGAAAAGTAACAAGTAAGAATACCTCATTTCAGGATTTCTGCTACTCGAATTCGGAATCAAAATTCAGAAGTCAAGAATCAAAAAATTCATAAGTAAGCATACCACATTTCAATATTTCTACTACCTGAAGTCGGAATCGGAAGTCAAAAATCGTAAAAGTGATAAGTGAGCATACCGCATTCAGGATTTTCCCTACCTGAAGTCGGAATCAGAAGTCAGAAAGTGGAAAAGTGACAAGCGAGCATACCGCACTGCAATATTTCTACTCCCCAAAGTCGGAAATCGGAATCCGGAAGGCGGAAGTCAAAAAAGTTAGTTTCGGTGCAGAAACGACTTCTCTGGTTGCAGAAGTGGATTTAATTGCAGAAATTAATGTTGTTTTCATTTTAAGCTTAAGGTCGAATTTTTATGAAAGGTTATAGCCATAATGGAATTGAAAGAATTTTATTTTTCATATACATAAATATATATATATGCATTTTAGCAAGTTTTTTGGGTATGTCACATGGAAAGTCCCATTGGCCAAATACACTGACCCAAGTAACCCCACTGGCACAGTATGTATTGGGAAGATTCAAATCTCCAATGTTTTGGTCGACTTAGGCGTGTTAATAAATGTTATGACTATTGAGACCTTAAAACAACCAGGACTCACTAATATCAGGCCTACCCCAACCATACTAGAGATGGTTGAAAGATCTACTATTAAACCAAAAGGAATTTTGGACGACCTAGTAGTCTCTATTGATTCATGGGAGTACCCTACAGACTTTGTTTTTTTACATCCTAAGTCACAGCTGGGGGGACACCCATTGATATTGGGAAGACCATGGATGGCTACAACGGATGCATACATCATCTCTAGATCAGGATCCATGACAATTGATGATGGAAGTACTATTAAAAATATGACTTTATATCCTCCAGATAGACCAAGCCTAGACGCTGAAACTCCGTTGTGGATGGATTTATAGGAACAAGATATTCAAACCTTATTAACAATTGGGAGAGCCTTGACTTTTAAGACAGAAACTGGAGATGATACCATCTGCAATTTCATTAGTGAGCCTACATATGTCACTAAAAATGCATATCAGATACTGGATAGCACGCTAAAAGAAACATAACAGGAATAACTCATAGAAGAATCCTTAGTCAGTAATATCAAATTGATTCCAGTAATTGATAATTCCAAGAGTGTTCCAGTAGAATTCGACTCAGGGAAAACATTGAACATCAACCTTAATCTCAAATCTAACGAACTGGAATGCCTTGTTACACTGTTGAAACAGCATAAGGGGGATTTTGCATGGGAATACATGGACATGAGGGGAATTCCCTCGGCACTGTGTACCCATCATATTTATATTAAAAATGATGCAAAGCATGTACATCAACCTCGGCACAAAATGAACCCAAACTTGAGAGATATCGTGAAGGAGGAAATCCAAAAAAAATAGAGGCAGGATTTATCTACCCTATTTCAGACAGCGAGTGGGTTTCCCCACTTGTGATCGTACCTAAAAAGAATGGGAAATGGTGACCCTGTGTATATTACAAGGAAATTAACAAAGCAACATAGAAGGACCATTTCCCTTTGTCTTTCATCGATCAGGTTCTAGACACCCTATCTGGGAAACATTTTTTTTTTTCCTGGATGGTTTCAGTGGATATAACCAAATCCAGATTTCCCCTAAAGACTAGGATAAAACCAGCTTCACCTTTCCTTGGGGCACCTTCGCATACATGGTGCTTCCTTTTGGGTTGTACAATGTGTCGGCTACGTTTCAGAGGGTTGTAATTGGAATTTTCTCTAAAATGGTGAACGATTGTACAAAAGTCTTTATGGATGAATTCACTCCTTATGGCAATAGTTTTGATGAAGCATTGGAAAACTTGGAAAAAGTTCTAAAATGGTAAGAACATACACACCTATCTCTGAGCACCAAAAAATTCCACATGATGATGAGTGAAGGTGTGGTTCTGGGACATTTTATCTCTGTTGCATGTATTCAGGTAGATCCAGTCAAGATAAAGGTTATCTCAAATATTCCTATCCCTTGGTCTTAGAAAGAGGTAATAAGTTTTCTTGTTCATGCTGGTTATTATAGGATATTCATAGAGAATTTTTCCAAATTGGCATCTCCCTTATTTACTTTACTAATGAAAGATGCCCAATTTGTGTGGACAGATGCATGCTAGGAAACATTTTCAAAACTAAAGAAGAGGCTATCTACAACACCCATCTTGAGGGGGGATAATTGAGCCCTACCTTTTCATATTTATTCTGATGCTTCAGACACAGTCATTGGAGCAGTTCTGGGACAGAAGGAAGGTCACATCCCGTACACTATCTATTATGTTAGTAAGAATCTGGCTCCTGCTGAACTAAAGTACACAGTAACAGAGAAAGAATTCATTTCTATCCTTTATGCCATCAATAAATTTAGACATTACATTACTGGATACTCTACATTTGAACATACTGATAACTAAGCTATTAGATACTTGATGAACAAACCCATTACTAATACTAGAGTGACTAGGTGGTTGTTGTTACTCCAGGAATTTGACATCACTATTGTTGACATACTAGGGAAGGAGAATGTGGTCACATATTTCTTTTATCAACTGACTAATAACGATGATGATACACCAGTCAAAGATTCATTTCCTGATGAACAATTATTTGCAGTTATTAAATTGAGCATATAGATCTGTGGACGAACACACAATTCATAAGATATATCACACAATTTACTCAGTTATTGAAGAATGAAACAGTGCAAAAATGGCTTGCAACTGTGAATTCTTTTCATTAATCAAAGAGTAATTAGCTAAATAATTACAATGAAGTACAATGGCTTAAATGGCCACAAGCAATTCGAATCCACATTAGGAAATTCGAATGTATTATACTCTACTTGACTATAGGTAACTAAGACCTTGTCTAAATCACTGTCGAAGGACTCAATAGTTAACTAACCTTGTCGAAACCATTACCAGAGTTCAACGGAGTTCTAAAACACAACTCAAGTGTCTACTTCATTGTTGACTGAGGCTAACTGGATGTGGTAGGTGAGAAATGCACCTCTCCTACATGCAGCCATGAAAACCTAGCACTAACTGAATGTAGAGGACTAGAACTGAATGTAACTGACTCCTAACTCAGCTTGACTAGTCACTAACTAAACTCAACTGATGAAAGTTGGTATCGGCACTCCCAGTGGCTCCTAAATTGTAGGGATTGGTCTAGGAGGATCCTAAACTGATGCATGCAAGTGCAATCAGTGGCAATAAACCTCAATTAGTTTTCCTGACACTTTAGTAACTGGAACATGTGCCCCAATTAGGCCAAGTGGACCCAATGGTGCTAGTGACTAAAAATAGACTGGATGGACTCCCGATTTAGACATGACTCCTGATTTAGACATATGACCAAATTGGACAAGGGAGAATTAATAATCCTAACACCCCCCCTAAATGGTAACTTGGAAAATCTGTGGACCCCAGTAACTAAGACCATAGGTCACCCATTACATCAAGTAAAGTAAATTAACTGCTCAATACAAGGAGCTGGGGAAAAAACCACATGGGAAAAAATGCCCCCCTCTAATTAAGCAAGTAGAATCAGGATCAGTTTGGTTCGTTTGTGCACATGTATCCTGGGGCCTGGCATGTGAACCTCTCCATCATTATTTCTGGAGGAATCTTCCTCTTTGGAAGAAGAATGATATGCTCAACTAAATTAGAAATATAGACAGCTGTTGGATGAAGACTGGACCCATGTAGAGCAACTGAAGTCAACTGACAAGTGAGAAAAGGTTCTTGAGGATTCAAAACATGTGAGGAACACTCAAGAAACTTATATGTTGCAACCATGAACAGCAAACCATGAGTGGTAAAATCAGCCCCAAGTGTTAGGATCAAGTGTTCAGGCGGATGCAGAATGTCTTCCTCTTTACTAGTTATGTGAGGAGATGAGCATGTGATCAATGGTAGAGAAGCATTGGGACTGTTGAGAGAAAATGCTTGAGATCCATAGTCTGATATAGATTCTTAAATATCTAATGAATCACATAATAAAATATCAGCAACCTCATAAGAGGAAACTAACACCAAATCCCCAGCCGCAGTTTTGAAGAGAAATTGTTGTACGTGATTTTTCACACCGGAATTGGTGAGAGAAGCTACAAGCATGACTGAAAGCTCTTGGATTTTAAATTTTGAACCAAATAATATCATATCAGAAAGTAAATCATATCTAAATAGGTTCACAACAGATCCAAAACTGTGAAATGAAGTCAAATCCCCAGCAGCAGTTTTGTAGGAGACTTGCGGTACTTGTTTCTTCACACCGTTGATGAGAACAGCTACAAGAAGTACTAAAAGATTATGAATTTGAAATATTAAACCAAGAAATATCAGATCATATATAAATAATATCATATCATATCCAATAAGGTTCATATCAGGTCCAAGAGTATGGTCCACTGAGACAGTAGATGCACAGTTTTCTTCTTCTTCAAAATTCTGAATTTTGGTGCATGCAATCATGCAGGAATTTGCTGGAAGGTCTAGATCATGGGGAGTGAATGGATCACTCTGGTAATCTGATATATCTTCCAAAATATCCAATGTATTACATATTTTCACACCAGCAACAACATTAGAGGGAGAAAAATCAAATTTCTCTTCACTTTTGGAAGCAATTACTGGCAAATTTTGCACAGAATTCAAAGGAAAATCAATGGTGAATGTTTGCATGGAAGTGCAGCGGTGCTTTTCTTAAATATAAGAGATTCAAATGTCTTCTTATGTTTCAGCCATATGAGGAGATGAGATATCAGATATCTCATGAACTTCTGGAGGATCAGGAGAAAGAGTCACTGCAAGGAGACTGTCTTCAATTCGAATTGACTGTGTAGAAGATTTTGCTTCTTCTTCATTTTGAACAACATCATCAGAGAGAGTGGAGGTCGATATTTTTGAATCAAGTATGCTTATGGTGTTGTATGTGCTCTCCAAAGTGCTATAATGATCCTCATCAATAATTCCAAGGGTTCTGTCCAATATTTTCCATAGATCCTTTGGGTTTTTAACAAATATTTTGAGGTAGTGCATGCTAGGAGAAAGGGTCATACACATTGTTCCATAAGCTGCATCACATTTATTTATCCAAACATCCTCTCTCTCAAAGGACTCTTCACCAAGTCCAATAGACACCTCATAGAGATCTTGTCTCTTCATAGATGCAATCATCTTCATCTTCCATTTTGAATGGCTTGTGAAAAGGGTGAGAAGAGGAACTAATGAATCCAAAATTGATGAAGCCATTCGAAGTTGTACCTGCAAATACACAAAAGACAAAGTAAGGTCGAACAGCCTGCACATTTCAGGTTTTCATCACACCCAGCATAATTGATCAAGAAAGCTTGATCAACGATTCCTTAACTTGGGGTATTAAGTGGTAAACCTTCTGCTTCTAGTGCAGAGCTGGAAGGAGCAATTTTGGTCAAAAATGATCCAGTAGGAGATCTGAGGAGGAGAAGTGCCTTGTCCTCCGAGGCTCTGATACCATATTAAATTAAGCACATAGATCTGTGGACAAACACACAATTCACAAGATAGATTTTTGATGTATTTGTAACTTTGGAATATATTCACTTTTATATCCTATGTATTGCACCCCAATGTTTATTTCAGGAAGTATCTATAATGTAATTGATTCATGTCATGCCTCGATGTTTCGATCAGGAGATTCAATAATGTAAACAAGTCATGTAAATTCATTGAGGTTAAACCTCCATTGTAAGTCAGGGAAATAGTCCCCACAATTGAGTCAAGTTTAACCCTCCTTGTTGATCGGAGGGAAAAGTCCCCACAGTTGTGGGGCACTAGGGTTATTAGACTCTCCTAGAGAAGTCGTCCCTGGTAAGTAATTGTTAAGTGAGGCCAACTTGTTGGAGTGGACATAAAGTGAACGGAAGAATATAAATAGAAGTGAGGCTCTCCTCATTTCTACACATCACACACACACACACGCACTAGGGCGCATGAGTGAGAGAGGTGAAGCTCTCTCAAGTGAGAGAGAGAGAACAGTTGTGGAGATCATCTTTTCTATATTTGGGTTTTACTGTTGCCATTGGTGCTCATTCTATCTCTGAGGAAGTTGCGGGGTTTTCTCCTTTATGGTTTCCTCGAGGAAAATTCTTTGTGTCTCTTGTCTCTTGTGATTTTTTTGCTGTGCATGTTATCTCTCAGATAAGATCCTAGATCATATTGCTTAAATGATAAAAATCTAACATAGATCACACAATTTTCTCAATTATTGAAGAATGAAGCAGTGCAAAAATGGCTTACAACTATGAATGCTTTTCATTAATCAAAGATTAATTACATAAATAATTACAATGAAGTACAATGGCTTAAATAGCCACATGAAATTCGAATCCACATGAGGAAATTTGAATTGATTAGACTCTACTTGACTGTAGGTAACTAAGACCTTGTCTAAATCACTGTCGGAGGACTCAATAATTAATTGACCTTGTCTAAACCATTACCAAAGTTCAACGAAGTTCTAAAACACAACTCAAGTGTCTACTTCAGTGTTGACTAAGGCTAACTAACTGTGGTAGGTGAGAAATGTGCCTCTCCTGCATGTAGCCATGCAAACCTAGCGCTAATTGAATGCAGAGGACTAGAACTGAATGTAACTGACTCCTAACTCAGTTTGACTAGTCACTAACTGAACTTAACTGATGAAGGTTTCTATTAGCACTCCCAGTGGCTCCTAAATTGTAGATATTTGTCTAGGAGTCTCCTAAACTGATGCATGCAAGTGCAATCAGTGGCAGTAGACCTCAATTAGTGTTCCCCACACTTTAGTAACTGGAACATGTGCCCCAATTAGGCCAAGTGGACCCAATGGTGCTAGTGACTAAAAATAGACTGGATGGACTCTTGATTTAGACATATGACCAAATTGGACAAGGGAGGATTAATAATCCTAACAGCATTGTCAACCTTTTCCTCATGGTACGCCGATATTGTCAATTACTTGGTTGCAGGTAAACTTCCATCGCACTTATCCAAACAAGAAAAAAGGAGAATTTTACAACAACGTGTGAGGAACTGTTGGATCGAAGGCCATCTCTTTTACACAGGACCTGATTTTGAAGGCATGCCATGATGAGCCTTGTGGGGGGCATTTTCTCGATAAAAGGATAGGGCATAAAGCATTAAGGATGGATATTTTTGGAATACTATATTTCAAAATGTGAGAAAGTATGTTCAGGCCTGTGACAGCTACCAGAGAATGGACTAACCAAACAGATTAAATGAAATGCCACTTCAACCACAGCTGGTGGTTGAACCCTTTAATAAATGGGCCCTATATTTTGTAGGGCCTATCAACCCTCCATCAAGACAGAAAGCTTGCATTTTGGTTTGCACTGACTATATGACCAAGTGGGTAGAATATGTGACCTTGGTAAAGGCTAATGATTAGGATATAATAGACTTTTTATATGCATAGATCTTCACCCGCTTTGGAGTAGCCAGGGAAATTGTGACAGATGGAGGACCACAGTTTGTGCCCCGAAAGATGGAGGCCATGTTTCAGAAGTATCATATTCAACATTGAGTAACCTCTCCATATCATCCACAGGACAATGGCCAGGTGAAAAGCATGAATAAGGTGATCGAATCAATCCTGACAAAAATGGTGAAAAGTCATCACAAGGATTGGGTTGATAGGATTCCAGAAGCATTATGGGCCTACCATACAACATGGCGCAACACTATAGGATTCTCCCCATATGAACAGGTGTACAGTAAGAGTGTTGTTTTTACTATTGAATTTAAAATTAAAACTCTGAGAACAGCCACAAAGGCTCGGAAGAACTGGTTGAATCAACTGAATGAACTAAATGAAAAGCACACCATTGCTGCGCATCACACGGCCTTAATTTAACAGCAACGCTCCAAAGGGAATGATATATATATAAAGAAGAAGATTTTTTGAGAAGGAGATTGGGCTTTGTGTATGATTCACGGTTTAAAAGGGTTTTAAAGGAAACTTTACGCATGAGATGGTTGGGACCTTACATAATAGATAAGATGTTTGACAATGGAACCGTTCATTTGACCTTTATTGATGAAAATCAAACACCTCTTTTTTCAAATGGTCATCGATTACGAATTTATCATAAACCTATCTCGAAGGATGCATTTATCTCATAGGTCGCAACTAATCTAGACTATCAACTGGTACAGGAGCGGGTTTGTTCCCCTATTTCTAAAACTTTTTAAGTCTACTGCAAATTCCACAAAATATGTATATAAATAAAATCGTTTAATTTTAAATATGTACTTTTCTTTTTTTAGCTATGATCGGGTGTGTTTTTTAGAATTGTGAATAGGTATTCATGAGAAGTTTCATGCAGAAGAAGTAGTTGTGATGGTCCAAGCAATTGTGAAATCCTAGACGATCCGATACGACTCCTTGAAAGAACGAATGGATAAGATTGCATATCTTTCACGGAAAAATTATCATTTCTCATATTTTTACCAAGCTCTGTAAAAAAAAGTGAGCAGAAATTCGGTTAAATGATTCATTTTTATCTGCTGCAACTCTGCTATTTTTAGCCAGACTCCGTTACAACTCCGCTAATTTTTTCGCTATTTTTGGCCAAATCCCGCTACAACTCCGCTAACTTTTTCGCTATTTTTTGCTAATTTCTGCTACAACTCCATTATTTTTCCCTCTAAATTTGACCATTATTCGCTGCAACTCCACTAATTTTCCATCAAAGTTGGTTATTTCGCGTTGCAACTTTGTCATTTTTTTGCCAACTTTTGCCTTAACTCCGTCGATATTGTTGTTGAAAATCTCACAAAAAATCCATCGTGTTTTGGTTGGATTTCCAACTGAATCTTATTGTTTCATGATGATAACTTTTACACTCCTTCCGTGCATTCGGGAAATCAATGCTTATACGAATGTGCTCCGCCTAATTAATGCTTGAGGACAGATTTATTCTCAATTGCACATGTGAAACCATCTTCCTCGTGATTACTTGGCATCGAAAGTTCAAATCATACCGAGGAATTGACAGCTCGAGTAAAAATGATCCGGTATGGATTCTGATTGCAAGTATAATCAAGTATTAAATGATGTAATATTAATGATTATACCTTTTCGACTCCTGAAAGTACTCCATAATTAGTTAATATTCCTTTCAAAATCATCTCGCCTGTACTTTCAAACAACCGTCACCCTATCTCCGATAATCTATAACATATCTTGTTTCTAATTTTTCCAAAAACTTCAAAACACCCATAAAAACCCTTGTTATCTGGTTATTGTGGCCAACTGCTGCAGCTCATACATCTTATTCTTTCAGTTACTACATCTGCATATCACAGCCAGTAAAGAAAACGCACTATGGGTCCTCCAATTGAGTATGAACCTAGCAATCTAGACACTCTGTCTACAAACAGAGAGGTCTGTGAAATGTTTCACAAAGTTGGATGGATTGGTTATTTCGAAAGATTGAACGGTTTCCATGAGGAAAAAACATGCCAGTTCGGTATGAACTTGAATGGAGAATAATCAAAGATCAGAGGGCTGAGGATAGATGCATCAGAACGGGTTGTAGCAGAAGTCACAGGACTACCTCGGACTAGAGAGCATTGTTTTTTTCTCGAAGAGGCACAATTTCAGAGCAGCCGAAGAATTTCTAGCACCAGGGGAGAAAGTGCAGAGAAGGGCTAAAGGAGTGGCACTGGAGACATTACACAGACCCTGGGACTAGGTCGCTACCTTCCTAAAAAGTTACATTACCTGTGAACGAATATATAAGTTTTTTTACATTTATGATTTTGTCCTATTATCTCACTTAAGCCATCGCAGACTTATAAATATGCCATTTTATATTTCACAAACTTTGCAAAACATTGCGCATTATGTTAAGAACTCCATACACCCACTATCTTCTATCACAAATCATGGGTTGATTAATTTATTGGTGCAAATACGTTTCGCACAAAATAACTCCACATGGGAATAGCTTGTTGGAGTTGGGGTGCATCATGCACCTGTAGTAGCACACATTGGGGATAGAGAAGTCGAACATAACTCCTCAGATTCAGTTGGGGGGAGGGATGAAGAGTTGGAAGAAGGTGAAGATGAACAAGAGGGAAATTCAAGGGGAGCTACAGCATCATATAGTCCTATGGAGGAAATGGTTGGAGCAATAGAAGAAAATGAAGGAGCAGCAGTAGAAGAAATAGAAAGGGGGACGGCTGCAGAAGCATCGACAGCAGAAGCTAGAGTTGCGAATGTGATAGGAGAAGAAGGAGAGGTTGCAGAAACTGAGGAAATAAGGCCTCGGGTTTTCAAGATCAAAACCTCCTCGGAGATAAAAGAACTGCAATAGAGGAGGAGGAACCTTTAGCTGTAATTGGAGAAGTCTCCACCTTTCTCACACCACAGAGGAAGAGGAAAAGATCGATTAGCGGAGGAGAAACATCCAGGAGAAGAAGAACTAAGGCTTCCTGGATAGCAACAGTGGTAAGCATTGAAATTCCCATTTTACCCACTGAAACACAAGAACCAGTGGGTATTTTACCAATGGATGGCACTGTCACACAAGAACCTGCTCAAACACAGGGAGAATCATCCAGGAGAAGAAGAACTAGGGCTTCCTGGATAGCAGAAGTGGTAAGTACTAAAATTTCCATGTTACCCATTGAAACACAAGAACCAGTGGGTAATTTACCGATGGATGCCACTGTTACACAAGAACCTACTGGAACACAGGGAGAATCATCCAGAAGAATAAGAACCAAGGCTTCTTGGGTAGCAGAAAGGGAAAGGATCAAAATTCCCATTTTAAAACCTAGGGTACCCACTGAAACACAAGAACCAGTCGGAAATTCACCTATGGTGGCCACCGTTACCCAAAAACCTGTGCAGCTCGAGTTAAAAATTTTACAATATGAAAATGAATTGTTGAAGGAATATGCGCAAGCACTGAGGGAATAACTGGAAAGGTGGAAGGAGGCAAGCAAAAAGCAAGAAGCACGAGGCCTAGACACCTTGGCAGAAGTCATTAGTTAGTTTGAAAATCCACTTTCCATCTAGGAAAAAGAAGAGCTTATATGTCCTAAATGTGGAGTTTTATTTAAATTGGAAGGATATAAGGTTGATCAAATGGAAATAGCAACCTAGATATTGGCACATTCAAGCCAAGGAAGAAATGAAACACAGAATGAGGAACTAGCAGAAGAAACAGGGTTGAAGATGGATGAGATTCATGAACAATAATTACATGTAAATGAGGCATTGTAGCCTTAATACTCAGGAAATACTGAATTTCTTCCTTCTGAAAGTAGTTTTGTGGAATTCAATTCACTTCCAAACTAGGAGCAGTAGTTGGATGACACAGAAATAGACCAAGAGTAGCAGTCAGGTGACACAAAGACTGTGCAGGAGGGATTCCAGTAGCCTGGAGATATGGAGATAGAACATGACATTGCTACACAAGAGCCAATGTCTTTAAATTTGGTTTTCGAAACTACTACGATGGAATTAAAGGAATTAGACACTGTCACACAAGAACCAGTGTTCCTGAAAACATTTCTTGAAACAACAGTACAAACTGAAACTGCTAAAACACAGGAAGTAGCAGTTCAGAATTAGGCTGAAACTGCTAAAACACAGGAAGTGGCAGTTCAGACTGAGGATGAGGAAGAAACATACCATATTCTAGATGTTCAAACACAATAAGAAGCAACACAGGTGGAGGTTGTAGAAATTCAGGAGACATCCACAAACAGGAATATTCAAGAGTTGACATATGAGGTATCACTTTTAAAGATTTAAGTAAGTAAATGGAAGCATCATGCAAGCCAATTTGATGAAGGTATGATTTCCCTTACTGAGCACAAAAATTTCATTCAAGAATTAAGGGAATAATGGGCCGAGGAGATCTTCTTTCAGAAAATTCGGTGGGAAGAGATGCAAGAAAAGTTAAAATAGTTAAAGAAATATGAGTTTATGGAGAAAAATAAAGAACAGATGCTCACTTTAACTCATGAGTTATTGAGATGCAGATCCCCCTCCCCATCCTACCCTGTATTCCTATTTGAACAGATGATTGTGTTCCATATTAAGGCTTTAAGGGAAGGAAGGCCCTCGCAGATTGTAACACCTTCTCAATTTTTGGAAACTTTCACCCAAAGTGATTTTTCTGAGTAGAATTTGTTATGTGAGTTATATCTACATGATAGGGAATTCCTGATGGATAATCAATCTAATCTAGTTCCCCATATTGGGGATATTCATTTAATATCATTTACCTCTTTTGTCATTAATCATGTGTGTTGGTTAAGGGCCTCACAAACAATTTAGAGAAATGAGGACAACTCCACTCTGTGTATTCGTGGAGAACCTAGGGCCCCTCTCTTTCTGATTGCTAGGAATAAGAGAAACCTTACATTTCCAGATAAAGTCAATTAGTTGGTTGCATTTCAACATAATTTCATCTCCACTTATGTTAATATGACATCCCGGAAGCAGGACATTGCTTTGCAAGGAAGTAGTCAGAGTTGGGAATTTTCCCCTATAGCCCTAAGGGCAAAAGACCCGTTTTGTTTTAAAAACTTTAAATATGCCTTGTCTAGATTACCTGGCTATTTTAAATGTATGGAGTCTTGTGGCCTAAACTGGTTTTTTTTTAGGTTCATATTCCCTCTTATTTGGTGTCCAAAAAGAGACTACAAGGGAAACTACAGGATGACAAAGAAAACTGAAAGAGACTGTTGGGGTTCTCTAATCACGAGAAATGGGTATTTGCAACCATAGGAGGTACCAGAACCTTCATTTAACCTTACAAATTTTCATAGGAAGCGTCTTGAGTCTGATTCAAACTCATACTAGTTCAAATTGTTGCATGAGGACATGCAATCAGATAGCTGGGGGAGATGTTGGGACCTGAATTTACCCCTTTTTACCCTACTCTGTTTCAACATTTCTCCCTATTTTTGTCCCCATTTTGCAGTTGGATCCTTATCTTTCTCATACAAACAAGCATGAAAGTCCCTAGTTTAAATCAATATTCATTATTTCGTTCTATACTTGGTTTTACTTACAATTATGAATTTTACCTTTCATATGTGTTGATCTGTTAATGATTTGAAAGAAGGATTCAAAATCACTAGGTGACGCAACTACAACAGCTCGTCATATATGGAAGTTAGTACCACTTGTAAACAACTACCTTCTTAATCACTTGGTCAACATTAATGATGAAGGAATCTTAGATGCTCCTTCACATTTGCAACTAAAACTCCCCGAGAATCTTCCGCATTTTGTTGGGCATGTCAGCTCGTGGAACAGCTCGAAGTAAAATCCTATTTATTCCTGAGCTGATTTTATGCAAGGGATTTTCAGTTGTAACTATCTTGGTGATTCGGCAGCCTGAAGATCAAAGATATTCATGGCTATGTGAAATTTATGTAATAGAACAGCTTTACTCTTGTATAAGTATACGCATGCAGGGAGAGCCAAGGGTTCGCAAATTGTAAGAGATATAGCAGAGTGACTATAACTGTAATTGCAAATTTATCAAATTAATAAAGGAGTGAAATTTCTCAACATTTCTCTATTGTATACTTTGTGAGCTTTCGGCAGCATCTTTGTTTAAAGCCCAGGGCCCGCCTTCTAACAGATTTGCCGGTAGTTTAGATGCTTTAGTTTATTTTATTTCTGTTTACTGTGGAATTTTAATTTGATACATCTATATGGTTAGTTGCATCTCCATTTATTCAGTGATTGCATTATTTGGTTTCCCTTTGGCTTGTTGTAGGTGGTTGGGTATGACAGTCGACTGTGTAGTTAATCTTTCCCTTTATTCTAAAGTCTGTTAATAGTTGTTGCAGACTCATTCAGCTCCTGTGTTGTGTGTGTTATTTATCTTTCTAGAGTTTGCCTGATTAGATAGGTCATTTGATTTGATGAATTTGTTGCTTGATTAATGATTAGAGATCTTTCTAATTTGATAATTTAGACTTCCAGGTTCTGCAAAAGTAATTCTTGGTGGATTTCTCTTTAGATCATAAACCTTAAGACTAGTATGATAGGAAATAGAAGTTCATTTCAATTTCTAGATAGGTAATGTTACTTTGATTTCTTATAGTGAGCTGATTTGGCTGAGCAGTTATTAGGATTGAATGATTTGCATTTTACTTATCAATTACTGAAAATGTTTATGCATATACTTTGCTAATTGCCTTTGAAATAACAGACTTCCCTGGGTTGACAATTAAATATTGAAAACTCTTCTTGTTAAGCAATTAATAAGTATATAAAGTGCCCAACAATCACCTACTACATTAGCTTCATGAGTAGTATCTTGTTGACCGTATCCTTTCTTCTTTGGAGCTCTGCATTATTTATTCATATGTCCTCTCTTAGCACAGTTCCAGTACTCTATTTTTCCTAGTCTGGACTTGGATGTTCCCTTTACAGACTTGTTGTGATTACCTAGGCTCTTTCCTCTCTCCCTTTTCTTTCCCCTGCTCTCTATGATCAACGCATTACCTGATGTCTCACCCATGATTTTTCTTCACATTTCCTCGCTATGAATAACACCAACGTCATCAAAAAATTTAAGAGTGTTTGAACCAGAGACAAAGTTACTTACAACCATGACCAAGCCATTCCATCTTTCTAGCAATGAGCACAAGATTAGAAGAGCCCTAACCTCATCATCAAAGTTCAGTCCTACATAACTTAGCTAATTAGTAATCATATTAAATTCATTTAAATGGTTAGCAACATATCTACCTTCTGACATATTCATATTAAATATATGATTCATTCGAAATACCTTGTTGGAAGCCAAGGGTTTTTCCTAGAGCTTAGTCAATGCGCTCATCACACACTTCGTTGTCTTTTCTTTTGAAATATTGAAATCCGCCGATGAAGTCAGGAACCAGTGTGGAACTTAGTACATATCAGGGTTAGGCCCATTGTGATGAAGGCTTACATACATAAAATTGACCTTTGCAATATCATCCAAAGGCGTTAAATTTAAGCTGTAATTTTCGTAGATTAAGAAGCAGTAAGAACTCTAATTCTTGAAAGAAATATTGGTCAATAAAAGGGTCTATGTAACATCTTTCGTAGACATAGTTGAAGGCTATAAGAAGCAATACATGAAGCTCAGATACTTAGTGATATCCAAGCAGCCACATTACAATTCTTAAGGTGTTTTGAACAAACCTTCAAGTACATATCTCGGGTCTGTTTTGTATTGAATTTCAGTGAATTAAGGCATGCGTATGTTTAATTATCGGTTCAGGAAAGAAAACAAAGCTTCTTTTGATCTAGTAAAGAATTTTGTGAAGGTTCCACAGGCAGGAAGGATAGCCACATTCTATTTATTGAATGACTTTACACTACTACATTTCGATCCAAAATCCGACGGCCGTCATGTCGGATTTTCGACACTTTTCTGTCGCATGTACGACACTTTGATTTTTTTTTAAGCGTCGGAAACTTGTCGTCGGTTATCCAACACCTGAGTAACCGTCGGTTAAGCGACACTTCAGTAACCGTCGGTTAAATTTAAAGCGTTGGTTAAGCAACAAAATATCTTCGACGGTAGTGAAATTTTTTTGAGAAAATAACCTTCATGTCGTCGGTTAAGCGACAGAAGGTCCGTCGGATAAGCGACGGTTAGTCCATTTTTTTTTAAAAATATTGCAAAAAAGATTGAGGAGTCGTCGCTTAAGCGACGGTTATAGAGAGTAACCGTCGGATCAGCGACATCAAGAACTGTCGCTTAAGCGACGGCAGGGAATTTTTTTTTTTTTTTAAATATTTCAAAATTGGGTACTCTGCAATTGATGATAAAGTAATTGTCTACATTGTTCTACATATTTACTGACCAGATCCAATGGAGAATCCGTATCAGCCAAGATACAGGATAGTTGACCTTTCCCATAATGTGTGAAGATTGGATCAAGCATTCTGCAATTCGAATTTCTGATTTAACTCCTGTTATATAATATTGATAATCGATGAGATTCAACAAATTATTTTACTCACCGATGACCTTCTATCCATCCACGAAAACATCTCGAATTTGGCTATATCAATCCCTTGAATGTGGATCTCAATTGGTACAGGACGCACACCAGGTGGAAAATTGAAAAGCCCATGTGCAGTAGCACCAATCCACTCTCCAAGATCTTTAGCATTTGCAAGTGAAGTGGAAAGCGCAATAATACGGATACGATTTTCAATTTGGCTTGAAATATACCTCATTCTAGATACAATTACCTCTG
>LPNX010995548.1:0-12928 GCA_001517045.1 Pseudotsuga menziesii | reverse complement strand
GTGTTTCAGATATGTCCTATTAAAAACACTTCCTTGAACATTTTCACAGAGCATGCTTTAACCTGTTACATGAACTTGTTATGAGGCGTGCCTTATCCATCCAACTTGAAGAACACCTAGTAAATCAAGTTTTGAAGGTAGAGGATGGGAGGTTTGCTTATACTGATGATGCTCTTGTTCTTGTAGCTCGCATTCTTATTATAAGGACATCCACAGGGTCCAGTTTGGGAGATGACTCCTTAAGACTCAAAATCTGCAAAGGCTACGCTGGTTTTATTGTTGAGAAAGTGAAAGCTACATATTCAGGGTGCTTAAATATCCAAGAAGTTTGTGCAAGTCTTCCATCCCTATTTCATTTGGAAGTTCTTCTCATGGATTTTCATTCTTCAAATGCATTTGAAAAAATCAAAATGGCAGAGAAGCGTTTTGCAGAGAAGCATTTTGCTGAAAATCATGTTGCACTGCAATTAGCAACCATAGTAAATTTTATGTCTTTTGTGACTAATCTTGTATGTGAATTTTATGTCTTTTGTGATTCTTGAATTCTCTGCTATTCCAGGATTCCATATCCATATGCCAAATACAATAATGAAAGCAATATACCAAGCACCATCATAGCTAACTGTAGCCATATAGGCCTCATAGGAAAATTCAAAATAGCTGTGTAAGAAATTCTGGAAGAAAAGCAACCAGATAATATATTAATATACTATACATGGGTATGTACCAAACGAGGCCTATGAAGCACAATTTGTTTGGACACATACCCTGACTATCATTAACAATTCCCCCTATGGTAAGGTCACAGGTGGTTACTTACCCTAAAGGCCACGTGCTTGCTCAAATCACATTAACAACCTTTGGCATCCTGAAGTTTACCTGCTTTTGGTTTAAGGAGCCATTTTCTGCCATATGATTGACTGCATAAAATGTCTCCCATAAGACAATTCGTTGAGAGAACTACTCTGTCCATGTGATACAAGTTTTAATACAAGTTTCTGTAGAAATTTGAAATTACAGGCAGAGCTCTAACTGCCTCATAAATAAAGTTATAAATGCACTAAAAATTAGAAATGATAAGACCAGTCTTAAAAATAAATGCACTCCAGCATAAATCTGGAATAAACAGCTAGTTGAAGGGAATCCTATGAACGCAATTAAATCTTATCACAACAACAGAGCATGCAACATAGAGCTTTCGCACCTATGGTAAGGAGTTTGACATCACAAATATGAGCATTTTATGGATTCTCTAGAAGCCTGTGCAATGACAAAGGCCTCTTATTTTTTAATCCCCGTACCAAATTTATCAGCAAGGTAGTTGACCAGGAGCATTAGCACTAGCGCATAGAACACATTTCAAGATACTAACATTTGTTATGGCCGAATATAAACTCTGCACCAATTCTCTTGCAATACATGTGACTGGCTCTGCCCTCCTTAATGCAATGCATTACCTTTTCATTCATATTGGCCAGAGTTATGCTGAAGTAATTCATCCACCATGCAGAGCAACATGAAATTTCTGGTCTGTGATTTATGTTATAAATGTGTGCCTCAAAATATCTTTTACACGATTGTATGGAGCTTCTTGTTGGCATCATAAGGAATTTCACAAATCATTTTAATGCTTATTTTGTGTGTTATGCTTTATCCAAGTTGATGTATGTGTGTTGTTTCTTTGCATGTAGTGCTTTCTTTCCATTGCAGAGCTGCGTAAACCATTCTTGTGAGCCAAATTGTAAGGATTTCAAAAGAGAACAGGTGATTATATAGTTATTATGTCAAAAGTCTTAAAAAGCCATTTGAAGGTTGAAGCTCAGAAGTCTTAAAAAGCCATTTGAAGGTTGAAGCTAGGTACACTTATACCAAAAACTAGATGCAAACTTTGTATACTATCCTTTTAGTTGGATATGAAGAATTTTGACATGGTCCAATCATTTCATATGATTAATTTCAAGGATGTCTTTTTGTCATATATTACTAAATCAAATCACCTCACAGAGCATGTTGGCCATAACATCACAGCACATGACAATTTTTTTTATGATCCTGTGAAAGAAGGATATTTTCACAGTACACACACATCATGACTATAAATCAACATCATAGATGTACTAGTATTTCTCCGATAATGTCCAGCATGAACCAATGGACAATTTACTTGCTAAACATGGACAATGGAGTATATTACCTTATAGTCTTGGATGTTAAATAAATCCTGTGGACTTTTATCATTCAATAGCAGATGATTAGTTATCCATGACGTGGTTCACCATCGCTAGGGATTGAGTCAAAATTGGAAATCTTCTGAAATTAAACTGCTCTAAGGAATGACTTGGTAGTAAGAATAAGTGGCTGTCCAAGGGTTTAAACGATGGGAAATGGTGTTTCTGGACAGCTAAGTATATGCCTAGGAATTTAAGTATAGGCCACTAACAGGTTGTAGTCTTGAGTTTAAATGATTACCAGAAATGGATTTCTGTTCATATTTGGCTATTAATGTGTTTAGTGTGGATCTGAAAGTTATGAGTGAGATAGGGGTGCTGGTTTTTTATTTAAACAGTCTCTGAACACTAGCAGCTTGCTGGTTATGCTTGAATCAGGACTTAAAGGCTTATAACAGCAAGCTAAAAATCCTCAAAAACTTAGTGCAACTCTTACAAAACTAAAATACTATGAGTTTTTCATATAACTAGTGCCTTGTCCTAGGGTTTTATATGAGTTTTACTTCAGATTTCAAAATAGCTCGCTAGGATGCAATGAGATTTTAGTTAGGTAAAAACTACACTATGATTCCAATGCATAAAATGAGAATGAGAAAGCGAAAATCAAGTTGGCTAATGGAAGACAGCAATCACAGATATAAGGAAGTGACTGGCCTGGTTCCTTAGTTGGGCTATGGGGTCGAATCACCCTTCCTAGCAGTGAAATTTGTAGATGGCAGCCTAGCTTGGTGATGGCCTGTTGAGCATATTCTCCAAGTGACTTAGCTGAGGCGTCCATCAACACCCAGTTTTCTTCCAACCTGCAAAACAAAGGAAAAGTTAGTGGGTGCAAATAAATGATGAAATTACAAACCCTACAGATAAATCAGCAAGCAAGTTTGGAAGAGATGTGTAAGTGGCAAGTAAACAAACCCATGAAGATAAGTGGCATTAGCACTAGAGCATAGAACACATTTCAAGATAAGTGGCAAGTCTTTTGGTTAGTAACTGCCAAGAGTCAAAATAAATCAAATATTCTTAATTGTGCCAAAAGCAGTGTCAAAGCTGTAAACTCTCATCAAAACTCTAACTATGTTAGGGATTGTACAAGCACAGTCCTTTAGAGCAGCCCTACCCTCTAGTGTTGTAGAAAGAATGTCCAGAATCGCCAGGGAAGTCTCTAAACAGGAGATTGTTGCATAAGGAAGAAGCTCGACCAACTGTACAACTAATCCAATACCCACAACCTGAATCCTCACCTGCTTGCAAGAACATATAATTCTAAGCAAACTGAGTCCTGTTGCCATAGCCCTTGGATACTTCTTGTCCTTCACAAGCCTCAACAAACCGAATAGAAGCCTAAAACTCGAAACGTTCTCAGACTTCAGATCTTCGATATCCACCAGAGTTTCAATGAGCTTTGCTGAATTTATTCTTGTCTCCATGGTACCCTCGTGCAGAAGGTCCACCATTAGAGAGATCTTTGCCGGTTCTGTGAGGCTTGTTTTTAGTAGCCAAACCAAACAAATTAGTGAAAGATTAAGGAAAGATATGAGATGTGCACGAGTATATATACATGAAGACACTGTAAATGTTCAATACCGTCCCCAGTGAAGGTCTGCAATGTATGCGCCGAGGATAAGAGTGACCCAAATCCCACCAGACCAATTATTGACATTCCTCGAAGAATTCAAAGTGCCCTCATGCAATTTATTGTTTCTCAAATTGGAGACAATACCATAGAAATCCATTCTTTCAAAGATCTCATATAAGCCTGTAACCAAGCATCAACATTCCAAAATTAATGTAAACAAAACATAACAAAATAAAAATTCATAAAGTAGGGATTTGCAACTTACCTTCTTTCATATCCTCATATCCTGCAGGTGGGAATGATCACAATCAACTCTCCAACTACAACCTCTACCGTAGCAATAGCCATGGAAGCCTCTCGGCATCCTCCTTCATGTCCTGTCCTGCACATATACAAAACCAATTCTAAATTCCCATTCCTTCTTGTCCTACACATATACAAAAACCAATTTTAAATTCCCATTGGCTTTCTGGAAGAAGAATGTTATTATCATACAAGGCTACTGATAATTTGAAATGATTTTTAATGTACCGGCCACCGCCTAATCCCATTCCATTCCATTGCATTAAATGATATGATAAATTCACATTGGATTTTTGAACCAGAATGCCGTTATTATACAAAAGGCTACTAATGATTTGAAATGATTTATAATCTCCCGGTCCACCATTAGAGAGATCTTTGCCGGTTCTTTGCCGGTTCTAGTCTTCCCTTTAGCCTTCCTGAGCTTCTCCAGAAGCTCCTTCACTCTTTCCTGAACATTTTCGGCCTGTTTTTTCTGCATCATATATCTGTGTGAGAACCACTTGTAGATGAGATGGGAGAGGGTCGTGTTTGGAGTAAGAGAGACATCCCAGAGCTCCTGCATAGTTGTCGGATAGATGTAATGATGCCCAATTGAAAACCACTGCAAAATATTGTATCGTTCATAGGTCTGGCCTGTACAAAGGGTAACAGGATCCTGCATAGGTTCCAAAGAAATGGGGCAAATGAACACAGAGGGAACATCAGAGCAATCCAGCTCTTCAATCATCTGTTTCAATGAAATCCCATTCTTCTTCCCATTGATCTTGTGATCAAAACCCAAATCATGGAGGTTCTTACTACGTGGGAAATGGACAAAATGTGTTAAGGCTGTTCCATCAGACAGAAAGGCAACCGCTCGCATATTGCACAGCTTCGGAATGATAGGAGATCCATATTGCTTGGAAAATGAAAGAGCATCGAGCATCTTTCTCCGATTAATCTCTTCTCCACCTGTTCCCGCTAATTTGGACATTTTAAAGAATTTAAAGGATCTGTTGCTTAAGCGACGCTTAGCACCTTTTTCTTATGATTGACCAATTTGAAGCGTCATCGCTTAAGCGACACTTATGAAGACATCCGTCGCTTAAGCGATGCTTATGAGCCTAGGCGTCGCTTAAGCAACGCTTATGACCAAAAATTTAAAAAAAAAAAATTAACTTTCTGATTTTTGGTAGGTTTAAAAGAAAAAATCCACGTGCCGTCGGAAGTAACTGTCGGATTTTGGATCGAAATGTAGTAGTGAATTATCTTTGTCAAATATATCCAAAGTGAATTAGTAGATAAACATCCAAAGATTATTTCAATTCCGGTTGATGAAGGAACAACTCCAATGAAGCCAACTTCGAGAAGGAAAGACATTTGTTGAAGCATTGAAACAAGACTCAGTCAAGGAATATGTTAAGTTCTGAAACTTAGAGGCATCCAAGGCATCAAAATTTAATCTTAAGTATTATTCTCAAGTCATCTAATCACTGTGGAAGCATTCGAAGGTACTTGGATTAGTGAAACAATATAAAGGTTTCATCTCATACATCAAAAGGAATTCTCAGGTGTCCATCAATCTCAGATGCTCAAGTAAGTATGAATTTCTCCTTAAGTCTGAAACAATATTTGATTTGAGTAGCCAAGTGTTGGCCTCTTCTTGGATAAATCAAGTTCCAAGAAGAACCTTGTCAGTTGAATACATAAGGACTCTTTAAGACTTGGATTGAATATTTTAGAAGAAGGATTAAGCCCTATCATTGCATGTTGGTATGTGAAGGACATATTTGAATTCTATTGTAATGATAACAGTCCTTATGACTGAATATTTTACTTGATGAGACAGAAGCAAACCTTGGATCATTTAGCACAATTTGGCAGCCTTGACAGTGATAGTTGAATTGACATAACAAGTGACAGTCTATGGTAGTAATAGAGCTTAATTTGATAGTTCATATAATAGTGATAAGTTACATTCTTTGACATGAAAGTGACAGCTGATTGACCATGACAGCAAAGTATTAATGATAATGACAATTAAAATTGACATGGCAGTGACAAGTTAGTTGAGTAGTAGTTGATTGAGTTGTGATTGAGACAGTGACAAATTGACATCCTATTGCAAGTTAAGTCTTGCACTTGAGGGTTGGACTCCTCACCTCTTCCCTAATGTAATGGAGCTCAGAAAAACAAGTTAGGTCTTGTATTGAGAGTTGGTGTTCTTTGTATCAATTGGTGTTGATTTAATCGTGAAGAGTGTAGTCTTCCATGTACTTCATATCAAAAATAAAATTAAAAAAAATTTACCATTCAAATCTTGTGATATCTTTCGATGTGTCTCTTATTATTACTTTATGTTGTTTACATGCTTATTATTTATTATATTGTATTGATGATTGTTGAAGACATGTTAATGATGTAATGATCATATACTTAGTAGTATGATGGAACGATGAACTCTACTTGACCTTTATAAAAGCAAAAAGGGGTCAAATTTATTTCACATTGATTCACCCCCCTCTTAGTGTGACCATTGTGTCCAACAATATATTTCAGCACATGATCCCATTGAAAGAGGGGGCTCAATCTATTAGGAAAAAGAAAAGAAACATGAACACCAATTTTATCCCTTAATCCAAAAGGAACTACATAAAATGTTGAATGCTAAGATCATAGTACCAATTAGATAGTCTCCTTGGGTAGCTAATTTGGTGGTAGTTTGAACCAAAAAAATGGGGAAATTCACTTGTGTTGACTTTATGAATTTAAGTCAACTCTCCCTAAAGATAATTGCTCCTTGCCTAACATGGGAAATATATTACAAAGGGTGATTGAGGATGGAATGATGTCTATGTTGGATGTATTTTTCAGGATACAATGAAATTTTGGTTAAGGAAGAAGGCCAAATTAAGACAACCTTCACTACCCTATGTGGAACCTTCAAATATATAAGAATACCCTTGGACTTTTCATTGCCATATCTACTTTTCCAAGGGCTATGGATTTTTCCTTTAGGTATTTAATTGAGAAAAATCATGAAATTTATCAAGATGATTTAATTGTAGTTTTGAGAAATATGGGTGATCATATGGCCCACTTATGGAAGGCATTTGAAAGGTGTAGATAATATGGAATATCCTTGAATCCGGAAAATTCTATCTTTGGTTTGGGTAAAAAGAAACTATTGGGCCATATTTTGTTAAAGGATAGTATATGCATTGGCCCATCTAGAGTTTATTTCTTAAATAAAAATCCCCTTGTCGAGAATTGAAAATCCCTACAATCATACTTTAGTAAAATTAATGATGTCAGTTTATCCCTAATTTTGTTGAGATATTCAAATCAGTGCCCAACTTGTTGAAGAAAGATTGTTTGTTCACATGGGATGTTGATAGAAACAAATCTACTTTAAGAATATTAAACAAGTTATAACATTATCCCCTATTTTGTTTAGCCCAAAATATAGCAAAGACTTCATCATCATTTCCTTTACCTCTGAGAATACAATTGTTGGTGTGATTTTGCAAAAGAATAAAGAAAACAAAAGCAAACCGTTAAATATATGCTTAAAAACATTAGGAATGTTGAATTAAAGTATACCATAACCAAGAAGCGATCATATACCTTGGTCAAATCATTATAACACTTTAAGACTTGATTGTGTACTCAAAGATTGTTTCCTATGTCCCTTACCCAATTGTCGAGGATGGCTTAGCTAAACAAGATTGACATGGGGAACTAGGGGTAAATGGGTATCAAAGATACAATAATATGACCTTGAGATTAAGCCCACAAAGATCATAAATGAGCAAGATTTAGCTAAGATATTGGAAAAAGGAAATGGGAAAGAATTGGAATTAGCTAGAAATGGTCAAATCCATCTTGTCCTTGAGGAGTTAAAGAATCATGAGTGGTATAAAGGAATTATCTTTTACTTGAATAATGTATCATGTCCTAACCAGTTATTTGACCCTCAACGAAGGAAACTAAGGCCTAAGTCTGCTAAGTTTTCCTTAATCATGTTAGAATTGTTGTGCCATTTAGATCATCAAGCAATGAGTCCAAATTATTGATACAGTGAATAGGAATTAACTATACAAAATGAACAAATAAAATCTTACAGGAAACAGACAAGTATTGCTCAGAGAATTACAATATAATATTCATTACATAATCCGGTGTTACAATAGTATTACATAGGAAAGAATTTGAATCATTAGGGATGAATTCGAATCTACCAACTGGATGTGACTGTATATGACTGCATGGCTAACTAAAGATGTCTAAATCACTATTAGATTCCAAGTGGTTAAATCCAGATGTCTAATCCAGTCAAACAATCAGTTATAATTAGTTAAACTAGTCTAACTAAAGTGGTAGGTGAGAAAAGGCACCTTATCCACATGCAACCATGCATAAATGGCGCTAATTGAACTGAAAGTGAACTAACTGAATATAAATGAAGAATAACTAAGCTTAACTAGTTCCAACTCCAAGAAACTGAATGAGGTTAGTTCCAAGATGCCTAGTGGCTCCTAAAATGTAGGGATTGGCCTGGGAGGTGCCTAAACTAATGCATGCAAGTGTAGTCAGTCTCAGTTAGCCTCTATCGATGTTCCCCACACTCTAGTAACTGGTAAATGTGGCCCCATTAGGCCAAGTGGACCCAATGATTAAATAAAACTCCTAAGTTATGATAAAATAATCTAATAGATAGTTTAGTCAAGGAAGGATTATGAATCCTAAGACCCCCCCTGAATCCTAACTTGGACAACTGTGGGCCCTGGAAACAAGGCCAAAATTCACCCATATACAATCTAAAAGATAAAAGAACGAATCCATAAATTTAAGCTTTATGAACATTATAGTTCCCTAGAAGAATCCATAAAATACCTGTCAACACAATAATATCCCTCAAATGCAACACCCTAATAGAAAAAATATTAACATGAATAGGTGCCACCTGATTCAACCAGGCTCTAGGGAGTCTTACAGTTAGAGTTCTGGCACTTTATGTTATATAACTAGCCTTATTAACTAGGAGAGTGGCATATCATGTTATCATCGAACTTCCGTATCTTTCTTGTTGGTACTACATTTTTAATGCATGCAAGTGTAGTCAGTCTCAGTTAGCCTCTATCGATGTTCCCCGCACTCTTGTAACTGGTACATGTGGCCCCATTAGGCCAAGTGGACCCAATGATTAAATAAAACTCCTAAGTTATGCTAAAATAATCTAATAGATAGTTTAGTCAAGGAAGGATTATGAATCCTGAGACCCCCCCTGAATCCTAACTTGGACAACTATGGGCCCTAGAAACAAGGCCAAAAGTCACCCATATACAATCTAAAAGATAAAAGAACGAATCCATAAATTTAAGCTTTATGAACATTATAGTTCCCTAGAAGAATCCATAAAATACCTGTCAACACAATAATATCCCTCAAATGCAACACCCTAATAGAAAAAATATTAACATGAATAGGTGCCACCTGATTCAACCAGGCAGGTGATGGGAGACGTTTTCCAATCGACACACATCAAGTGACGGGGATGAGAAATTATATGTGTAAGTCTAGCAACGGGCGGTGCAATGAGCTTTGAATAGAGTGAGGAAAACTCCATCACGTCAGATGTGTGTGTCGTGAGGGTAGGCTACAAGTCGGTCACTCACGAGGATTATACTGGGGGGCGCACAATAGGGATTCGGCCCTATTCCCCAAGAACCACCTGTATCTTCACAACGTAGGAGAACTGAGGTAACATTGGCTTAGTCGTCATAACCAACTCCCCTCCTATGGAAATTATTGAAAGGGCATGCTGGGAGCATAGCGCCTTGATAATTCTAGGCTCAACAAGAATGCGGCGGTAATAAAACACCTAAATGAACTAAAGAGAAATAATAAAAATCGGTCTTAAAGAACATAAACATATCCAAATTTGTTAAATGAAATAAATAAATAATCATAATTAAAATAATTAAATATAAATAAGCTAAAGCCTACCTAATGTACAAATTGAACATATGGAACAATAAAATGATTGCAAAACTTACCCTATCAACTATAAAATGCTTTCAAACTCCATCAACATTCTGTAATTCCAAGGGATCTCAACTTATAAATCAGGGAGTTGCAATTCTACAACGTCTCCAAGATATTGCTCACTTATTAAACCTACATAGACAAACCATAAATAAAAAAGAAAAATAAGTACAATCGCCCATTCAAAACGGAGACCTTCCATTTCAACGCCATATGCAACAACTTTCTAATTTGAGAACAGGTGGTGATAGCTGTATACACCAACAAAATTTGAATAGGACTCAACAATTCATTGTACAAGTTTTCCTGGACCTTCATCCTTGATTACATAGCATTGTACAAACATCCATTTTTTTCATCTTAATCTGGCCATTCTATTGTTAAGGTTTCCTCTCCATTGTTATTTAGGATTGAAGAGGTAACAATAATATTGAGGTAGCAATAGGACTGAAGCGAGGTTGAAGACAGGTAATTTCAATCGTGACTCTTGGGTGAGTTTATTAGATTTTGGAAAACACGTGGTTCCTTCAACTACACACGCCTACAGGAGATTCAGAAACTGCCAACATTCATCTAATATGGTTTAACGTGGAGATAGCATGGGATTTCATGCTGGTTGAATTGCAAGTGGCGGAATATGGTTTAACGTGGAGATAGCATGGGATTTCATGCTGGTTGAATTGCAAGTGGCGGTAATATGGCTTAACGTAGATAAAGCATGGGAGTTCATGCTCGTTGAATTGCAAGTGGCGTAATATGGTTTAACGTGGAGAAATCATGGGAGCTCATGCTTGTAGCATTGCAAGTGGCGATAATATGGTTTAACGTGGAGAAAGCATGGAAGTTTCTGATGGTTGAATTGCAAGTGGCGGTGACTACCTTAGGCATAGTATGAAGAAGCACCTAATTATGTGTTTTTCTCATAGATAATTTCCCATAAATTTATCATTCGACCGTTATAGGCATGAAATCTTAATGAGATGATGCAAAAATAATATACTAAATAAAAACTCTCAACTAAAAGTGTCGTAAGGATAATTGAAAGAAAGCCACATCACAACACTTGGACATTGGAGGTAAGCTTGGATTCTAAAAGGAGGCATGTGTACAGTGTTGTTAATTTAAGTTTTCTGATGAATATTTTGAATACTAATGTCACTTTGAATTTAGTATTTGAAAATACTTTTTTTCACTTTGCATTGAGTGTTAAAAGGTAGGTTATTCCATTTTATTATTTTTTTATTGACTAATCTTAGTCAAGTTTTGGTATTCAAATATCATAGCTTTGTCTTTTTGTTTTTTTAAGCACTCTCAGTAGGTCACTGTGAAGTGCATTTTGCATGGGGGCACACATGGGAGTGAGGCTTGTTCTTGTTGTTGTCGTTGAGGAGTGAATGGTAAGGCAGCCCCGTCTTGAGAAATCTGGCAATATTTTTGTTGATTGTGATTATTATTATAATTTATCAATGGGTTTTCTGTCTCTCCCGGACTCTGCCACATATATTTCGTGATGCATTGCAACTATTTGCTTATAATTATGGTCGATTTGTTTCTTGTGTCTCAGAAACTCAGTGACATGTGTAATAAGATTGTATTAAATAAGTAAATCACTCGGCATGCTGAAAAGTGTCAGACTGAGAATACATTGCCATGGAAGTTGTGAATGGAACAAAGACTTGCTATTCAATTTGTGATCTTCTCGTTGTTGGCAATACTAAACAAAATAATTATTATGCCTTCCAATCTAATAATGTAGGCGAGGGTAGACAATAAATCAAAATTAATCTTTTTGTTTCTAAAGCAAACTCAGTTAAAACAAAGTACTTTATGGTATTTTCTCTAAGTAAAAATATTTTATTGAATAATTGAGCTAACATGGTCCTATTTCATTACTTTGCTAAGAAGAGTATGTATCTTATCCCTCTCTATGTTCATACTTCATAGTTATTTTACTTTTATGATTTACTCATATTTAGTAGAAAGTCTTTTCTTGTGTGCATTTAGACTTTAAGTAAACCACATCCTTTGCTCTTTTCTTCTTTGTCAAGTTCAATATTATTTGGTATAGAGATATATCAGGGGTTTTTAGAAATGTCTTAGTTATACACTTACTTCACAGCTTTTGTCAGCAATACATGGGTAGTATGTACCTCAGCTTTCCAAGTGCAATTATTAGGGGATCAAATTTTCAAGGGTAGATAGATAATGGTTGGCATCTGAACATAACTTTTATTTTGAACAGAACAGTATTCAGAAATTATACTTATTCTGCAGGTAATAAAATTGTACAAACCCTAAGAAATATAAGAATACAAAATACCAGATTTTATTAATATATTGGAATTTGATAATCTTTAAGATAGTAGATAGATCCATAAATTTATGCAATGTTTCTTGATTGTAACATATGAACTACAAAAACTAACATTCCATTCTCATTTGGATGAGAGAAGAATACATGCCGATAATAATGTAATGGCCGATTATGTGATGAATATAATGTCTTGTTGTATATGTCCACATCTCCTTGCTTAGCTTGCAACACGGCGTGGGGTGCAATAAAAGAACGTCGTGTTGCAAGTTAAGCAAGGAGATGTAGACATATACAACAAGGAAGACAATTTGAAGTTTAGATACAATATTTTAAAGACATTATATTCCTCACATAATTGACCATTACATTATGCGCATTTCAAAAGTAATCATGAAAATTATTCTTCTCTAATCCAAATGACAATGGAATGTTAGTTTTTGTAGTTCTTATGTTACAATCAAGCAATAAATATATGGATCT